>PVIC010039785.1:0-16888 GCA_004025085.1 Thryonomys swinderianus | reverse complement strand
TCAGGCTGGCCCTGAGCTCACTATGGTGCCCAGGCAAGCCGCCGCGAACTCAGCAATCCTCCTGTCTCTGCCTCCCGAGTGCTGGGATGACAGGCGTGAGCCACCACGCCCAGCATTATATGTGGTAACCGGGGATCGAACTCAGGTCCTTGCACTTGCAAGGCAGGCGCCGGAACCACTGAGCTAACCCTCCGGCCCTAATAAAGAATATTTTTAAGCCACAGCAAAATAATAGAGCACAAAAGAAAGAACAGGAAAATTCGAGGGGGAAGAGATACAAAGGCACTGAATTCCTCTGGGGAGCATCAGGAATGAAAGGTACCTAGAGCCCAAGATGTGCGGATCCACTGAGGGACACGGGTGGCATGAGTACTCACTCAGGGGAGGAGAGGGAAGCCGAGACCAGCCGCTCAAGTCTGACATTTTTGTGAGAACTGGTCGAAATTTTCATCCCTGGAAGAGGTGAGGAAGTCTTTTCTCTTTCTGGTGTTCTGCTGGAAGAGTCTTCTGGTTCCTTCTCCCCTTCTCTCCCTCATCCCAAACATTTACTAGGGTCTTGTGTTCCAGGCAAGGGATCTACTGGTGAGCTACACCCTTAAACATGGAAATGTCTCTTGTAAATTTGTTTTTTTTTTTTTTTGAGACAGGTCTCGCTTTGTAGTTCAGGCTGGCTCTGAGCTCACTGTGTAGCCCAGGCGAGCCTCGAACTCAGCAATCCTCCTGTCTCTGCCTCCCAGGTGCTGGGATGACAGGCGTGAGCCACCACACCTGGCTCTTATAAAGTTTTTAACTCTGTCCTCATTGTGCAGGTGTGAGGTTCAGCATTACAGTATATACACTGGGCATGGAAACTCTAATCCCAGTAGTGGGGGCCATGGCTCTATCAATCCACTTCTACCATGTGATCCCTGCAGCTGTTAGAGAAATAAAGGCAAAACTAAGTCTGTGGCATCAATTCCACAAACTAGGCACCAGGGACACCCCGTGTCTGAGAACTTCACAACAACCACAACAACATCATGAATGATTAAAGAGAATCATTCATATGAGAGGGAGTGATCATAAATTAAGAAAAGCTGAATTAAGATCTGATGTAATTAGGATAATGGAAGGCTAAGAAAGAAATTAGGAAATACTTTTGGTTAAAATAACTAAAGTGATAAAAAAACAAAGGGTAGAAAGAACATACCAATCTGTGAAAATAATGGGTGGATCTAAGAAACCAAATAAAGCCAAAGAAATGAAAATTATAGTCATTGAAATAAAAGCAAATGAGTTTAATAGCAGACCAGGAAACAGGTAGAGAGAACTGTAATTTAAAAGATATATTTAAGGTAATCATCCAGAATGCAATATGAAGAAATAAAAAAAAGATGAAATAGAATTTACTAGAAATAAAAGCCTCCAACAAAAATACTGGCAATGAGGAGAAAAAGATTGGGTAGGTGTGCTATTTACACTGTAATGACTATTGCTAACCCAAAATTCAAAGATATTTGTTCTTAGACTATTAAAATTAACACTGATGCAATAATATGCATAGCTTCATAAAGGGTTACTCAAAGTGGACATTTTTTTCAAACTGCTTTGGGAATTATTTGCAACATCTCAACTTCTGATTCCAGCTTCCACTTCCATTCTTTCAATTTTTCCAACCTTGGCAGTGGTGAGTCCATCCTTCCGGTTATTGAGACCAACAAACACGGAGTCGTACATGATTTACCTCTCACAACCCATATGCAATCCATCTGAAAGATCAGACGGGTCTATTCAAAATACAACCAGAAAGTGACCAACACTGCCAACAGTGTTGTTTTGCCACTGTCTTGTTTAGAGATCCCATTAATTCCTGTCTGCATTTCTCTACTGTTTGCCTTAAGGATTTCTCTAGTTCTTCGCAAGGGGATTTTTGAAATAAGAATTCTACCATGTCATTCTAGTGTGTCTGGTCACTAACACGATGCTGAATGTGGTGCTGGCTACCACAGGTCTTCCCGCTTCCGGCTTACTTTCTCACCTCTCTGAGGGTTTGCACAAATGCTTCCTTTCCAAGAAGCATGCATATAAAATCACAGAATTACCCTTGTGTCCTGCTATGGTTTTCCTGATCCCAGACATCTAACTTTATCTTTCTGTAATAATACTATTTTGTCATATCTTACATAATTTATTATGATTATCAATTATCTATATCCCCTTTTATGCATTTGCTAAAGAGAATTTTTTGTTTCATAGGGTAATAGTCATTGCATAGTAAAAACACTGGATAGGTATTTTATGGAATCCATGACTGGAAAGAGATTAACTAGGTGAACAGTGCATGATCTAGTTTAGAGCAAGACTATATTTCCTGTATGTTTAAAATATTTCAACCGAGTTTAAGTTTCATAAATTAAAAGAATTAACATTCCAAACATGAAATAAAAAGGGGACTGACATGATTTGCTTTACATTCCTAAAGAAACAAACGAATTTCACATTATTAAAAAAACAAGACAATTTGTATATTCTGGGACATTACTTGTTAATTGAGAAAATTTTAAAGTTATCATTTTTTAATTGATGGTTTTCAAGTAAATGGTGCAACACGAATTCTCAAAGGAGCCTAAACTACAACATAAAGAATATCTGCGTGAGGAGTTTGTCTAAACTCCTGTAACTTTCCATGTTTCTCCAGTTACTCAAGTGCTTGTCGCTATAGTTTGAAAGACTTCATTGTACAGAGCAGGGAGTCAAGAGTGACTCTTTAGAATGTAATTTAAACCACTGAAGTAAAATAGTGATTGCTGAAGAAAACTGGCTTGCAGCCATAGATAAGACGACGATTGAAAAGGTGTACCATGGACAGGCAGCAGTTTCCGCCCTGGGACAGTGGACTCTACCCACCTGAGCCAGCCCTGTGTCCAGCCTCCTTTACCATCTCTTCACTGTCAAGAATGGACCTACCGCCGGGCGTGGTGGCTCATGCCTGTCATCCCAGCACTCGGGAGGCAGAGACAGGAGGATTGCTGAGTTCCAGGCTTGCCTGGACTACATAGTGTGCTCAGGGCCAGCCTGAAGTACAAAGCAAGGCCCTGTCTCAAAAAAAAAAAAAAAAAAAAAAAGAATGGACCTACCTATTGTTCCCCTGAACCCTGCTGACCATGCCAGAGCTCTTAAAAAATAAGGAGAGGAGTGGAGACATTAACAAATCACGAAGGAGCACATTTGCCTTGAGGGCTTAACTTTCCAATAGCAGCGCTTCTTTCCCTGTCTCTAGCTTGCAGGCGCTCCGGGCTGTACCACAGTGCTGAGCAGTTAATCCACCAGGGATCTTTCTCTGGGTGCTTATTTATACCCCTGGCCTGACACCTGTGGCCAAGTCTCCAGGAAAGCTCCTTTCGGGGCCTGCTGTCCCCTCTGTGAGTGCAGACAGGCTGTGCTGTACTCCAGGGCACACTCCAGTGGCTGGCACCGGGAAATGAGCCCTGGGATTCTCTCCGTCTACACACCTGTACTTTCCTTCCTGCTGGACTAGGATTAGAAATGCATTTTAGCATGAGTAAAATACCACAAGGTACATGGGAAAATATGTATGAGGGATTTCCTTTTATGGGCAAAAAAAAAAGATTTTTAAATGCTCTTAAGCATAGAAAAAGTACAAGGTTAATATAATTGTTATTTTCATTTATTCCATCCCATCTCTTTTGCTTATGTCATTTGTTAACCGCTAAAAAATAGTCTGCATAGAATATTCTAAAAATGTAGGCAAGAGGGATTCTGTTCTTTAATGTTAACTTACAATTTCCAGCAAAAATCTAGGACAATGTACCATTTATGCAGTAGGACTCTGAGCATTTTCCAAAAGCCCTTTCACAAAATTGATAGATTATTCTTCCCATTAAAGAGACTTTTATTCTGTGTGCCAGACTTGGTTCTTAGGGTTGAAATATTGCTTTAACTTTGTATTTTTTATTTATTTATTTATTTTTGTTGCTACAGTGCCATTTCACTGCTGAATAAAATTACAATTGTGTACCTGATTCTCTAGGGCACAAAGAAGTCTCAAAAGGCTTGAAATGGGTCTGAGAGAAGATATATTTTTGTTGTCACTCTTCGAAAGACGGGTGAAAGTCTGTGAACCCCTGAAAATTTCTATTAGGTATATTTTACACAGATAAAGGTGCTTTGGGATGGAAACTTAAGCTATAGGATTCCAGTGGCTAGTAAACAGCTCTGTCATTTTAGTAGTGAGCAAGGAAGGTAGACTAATTAATAATAGTTGCTACTTCTTTTTTTGGTTTTGTTTTTGAGACAGGGTCTCATGTGATGTAGGTTGACCTCTAACTCATGGCAAATTTTCTTCATCAGCCTTCTGAGAGCCGGCATAACAGATGTACTCCGCCACCCTGGGCTTTAGTGAATGTTTTATTTTTTGCACTTGATATGCAATAGTTCTACCTCACTTGATTCACCAACAAATTAGGAACTATTATTCCCATTTTGAAATAAGGAAATTGAAGGATCTAATAAGGAATGTGGTTAGAATTAGAATCCAGACATTTCTTGTTTCAAAAGTTGTAAGTTTTTGGAATATGTGCCAAGTTGCCTTAATTTTCTACATTTTAAGTTTCCTATGAAAGCATCGGGTAACTTGTATTTGTGGCTCCTCGTAGCTATGTATTGTTATGTAGGGTAGAGTGGAAGCACAGTCATGTAGCTGCACACACCAAGGAAAGCTGGCACAGTGCCACATCAGGATTCATTTGAATTACTTCTTCACACAACCAAAGCTGAAAGATGGTGGCACCAGAAACTGGCAAAGAGCGAGGGCATGCTGCCACCTTGTTGGCTGCTGTCCTCTGTGCTTTGGCGATGCAGCAAGGGCCTGTGGGAATTCAGATACAGGGTCAGATGTCACCAAGGCCTCCTTTCCAGCTCACCAGAGAAGCCTGGCGTCACTGGAGATGTGGTCTCAGCACTGGGGCGGAGTCAGATGCAGCGTTGCCTGACATTTCCACTTTGGCATAAAGGTGATTGAGGTGCCAGAGAAATCAGGTTTGAGAACGAACTAAGGTCATATTTGCTTTTATTAGAGTTTACAATCTCCTCCTTCCATGCTTATGTTAAATTTCCAAGAACTAAACATATAATAAAAAAAATAAGTTCTCATTTATGTATGGAGTGAGAATTTCTAGCTTGAAAATCCATAATCAAACTATTCCAATATCCAAAACTGAGCAGTGACAAGATGGCACAGGTGGAAAATTCCACATCTGACCTCATGTGATATGTCACAGCCAGGACACAGCTACCATAAGACAAATATTTCATTATCTTCAGGCTATATGTACAAGGTATAAATGAAACATAAGCTTCTTAAAATTTAGTCCTGGGTCCCATCCCTGAAATATCTCTAGTACATGCAAATATCCCAAATTTAAAGGAATTCCAAAATCTGAAACACTTCTGGTCCCTAGGATGTTGGATAAATAATATCCAAATTATAGTCAGGTTAGAGTATGCAGGAAAAAGTTGCAAACCTGACACGGTGGCCTTTGCCTATAATCTTAGTACTCTGGAAGGCTGAGGCAGGAGGATCACAAGTTCAACCCCAGCTGAGCAATTTAGTGACTTCATGAAGCCATATCTCAGTATAATTTTATTAAAATGCTGGGAGTATAGTTCAGTGCAAAGAACCTGAGTTTGATGCCGGTATTTAAACAAAAAAAATCACAGCCAAAGAAACAGATTCATAAGGAAGCAGCTGCCAGAAAGTCCTCCCCACAGTAATGAGCCCTGTGCTCTCTGTGCTTCCTGTTCCCTCTGTTCCCTTTGTTCCACCCGCCTCCCATCCTCACGTCCTATATATATATATTTTCCAGTAGACTTTTGAAGTTCTCCTGTTACTATCTCTATGGTTTCCTCCCTAGTCTGGACCACAAGCATCCTGAAGATCCTGCTCTTCTCCCCTCCCAGGCAAGGCTGCTCTTTACAGTGTAAATTGGGTCCTGCCAGGCTGGTGATTTAGCTCAAGCGGTACCACACCAGCCTTGGATGCACAAAGACCCAAATTCAATCCCTGGTACCACAAAATAGATGATAGATAGATACATAGACAGACAGACAGACAGGTAGACAGACAGACACATAGATAGATAGATAGATAGATAGATAGATAGATAGATAGATAGATAGATAGATAGATAGATAGATAGATAGAAAGCTGCTCTCGGAATGAACCCTCTGAATTGGGTGATGCCATTACTCCTACCATCCACTGGGCACTTCTCATTGCTCTGAGAATACAAAGCACACTTTATCTCGCGGACCATGAAATCCTGCACAGTCTGGACTGTTGCTTTTAACTTCATCTCAGGTCACCTTTACCAGCCACATGGGTCTCCTTTCTCTTCTATGCAGTTTTGCTTCCCGCCACCAGAGCTCCGCCCAGCCTCATCCCTCTGCGACAGCACGCTTGAGCCAGGCATGGTAGTGCATGCCTGCAATCTAAGCATACAGGAGGCTGAGGCAGGAGGAGAGAGGGCCTGAGACCACCCAGGACTACACGTGAGTTCCAGGCTAGCCTGGACTGATTTCCCCATGGTTGCCTTCACATCCGGCAGGTAGGTCTCTCAATTTAAACAGAATCTCTTCAGAAAGATCTAGGCAGGCTACTTTATAAAATTAGTCCCCACTTCTCCCACTTATTACCTTTTTACTACAGCTCACTTTTTCTTCATAATGGTTATTTGACATTATGTTGCTCATGAAAACTGGGGGAGGAGGGTTCTTTTCTTTTTCCACCTGTGGATCCAGAGTCCAGCTTGGGCACTGGACCTTGGCGTGTTACTCTCCTTTTCGTTTGGTCACGCCTGAGTCTGTTTTAAGAATTGCACCCTCAGGGAGGTGCTTCCCAGACCCAGACTAAACGGGGTCCTGCCCTTTGTTTCCAGGGGTCCCTAATGGTCCCTGCTGTAATGCTGTTCACGGTCCACTGTGAGGTGTTGTGCATGCTTCTCTTCACTGCTCTTTGCAATGATTATTACTAGTGATGACGAAGACTAGGTTGCTTTTCACCGAATCACTGGCCTGCATTGTACACCAACAAAGTAAAACATGATGACTTGATTAATAAAAAGAAATGGTTATCGAGAGGAGAGCGGAAGAGATAAGGCATTTACAATCTTTGCAAAGCAATTATTAAGTAATTACCTGTTCTCTATTAATGGTCACTTTTACTTTCTGATTCTTATTTATGTAAGATCGAGCACTAATAATTAAGCAACATTCATTGAATCATGTAATAGCATCCATTTGTACTATTTATTGAGTACGCAGCCAGAGAACAGGCTGACGCTATGAGCACGTCATACTGCAGGGGAGAAGGCGGCCATCTACGAATACTTATGCTAGGAGACAAAAGGGACAGATGGCACCTGACAGGTAAGAAGCAAATGTATTTGGCACTGAGTTGGGTGGATCTGGAAAAGGACTGTCATGAAAGTGGGGTGTGTCTCAGGGTTAAAGGGTGGGGAAGATTTCCACCAGGCCAGATGCAGGTAGAGTGCTCACCAAGAAAACCTAAAGGTCCCCAGAAGGGGAGGATAGCCCTGGGGCAGCAGGGGGACCAGCTGGGGACAGAATTCAAGGGCTCTGGGGCTTACGCCCCACAGGGCGGGAGGTGATTCCAGATCCTGGATGTCTGACAGGTGTAGCGAAGCACGTGGGAATGTTTTCAATACAAAGTGGCAAAGCTTTGGCAGGTTCAGGGACGAGGGGTCGTCAGATTACGGGCACTTTAGGAGACACAGAAGTAGAGCTCTATAGCTGGCCAGAGATCAGATTAGCATAAAGAGTGGACATAAAGTCTGAAGGGTATGCTCTAAAAAGAAGCAACAGAAATGAAAAAGAAAGTAAGAATGAGAAATTCTGCAGAGGAAAATGAACAGGCTTTAACAATTTATACCTCTTGGGTAGAGCTCGAAGCTAAAGCAGAGTGTTAATATCCAATTTATATGACAGCGTCACTCTCTGTGCTTCCATATATTACTGTGGTTCACTCTCCCACTAACGTTATGGCACCATTGTGTTTACTGGGAAGGAAACCGAAGTACAGAAGGAAAAGATGCAGTGACTTACACAAGGTTCCACTGCTTTCTAATTAAACATTCGTTAGTGAGAGTGGTGTGAAACAATATTTCCCTTTTAACTTATCTCTAGGTAGAGAAGTCATAATACTGCTTCATCACTTTCTTATTTATAAAATGACACTAATAAGCCTACAAACTTCTTTTCTGGGAATACTCTTGCATTTTGAAAACAACATAAGTGTTTGTAGTTCCACAGGGATCCAGGTGTTATTATTAATAAATTGTCTTTTGATTTAAACTTCACTTTGCATATCTTGCATATCCCAGGAAAACAAATAGCAGGTGAAGCATCAGCAGAGTGCGTGGGAGTCCCGTGAATCACGGAGCTTTACTCAGCGTGCAGGGCACAAGCATCCTCCGAGGTGGGGAAGACTGGCCAAGGGCTTCCAAGGAAGAGCCAAGCATCCAACCGAGCTCTTTCCAGTTAATAAGACAGAGTGTAAGCCAATTATATTGATTTAAGATAGCTTGACACAAGCCTACAAAATGGGTTTTAAAAATCAACCTGGGGCTGCAGATTTAGCTCAGTGGTTCCGGTGCCTGCCTAGCAAGCACAAAGTCCCTGGTTTGACTCCCCGGTAACCACGTACAACAATACCGGGCATGGTGACTCACCCCATCACCACACACAAAATCTAGTTCCTCCTTTTCGGACACTCAGACATCAGGATTCTTAGCACAAAAACCATGCAAACTTGTGTCATTCAGGACTTCCTGTCTTCTGTGTTGTTAAAGGTGAAATCAGAAGTTATAGAAGAAAGAAAATGAACTGACCTTATGTGACCTCTTTCTGATAAATTATTTTAAAATTTAAAGTTATACTGAAAATCTTTTTTCGTAAAACTTAATCTGGCTTTTATTTACTAGGTTTTATACCAGAGAAATCATTTATTCCCTCATTCTAGTGCCATCCATAACAATAATTTAAAACCAGCTAATAAACATTACGGTTTGTTAGAAATGCGACCGATTAAATCTTAAGTGTCTAATACACACAAATATAAACAGAATGTAATTAGAGCTATTTAAAGAACCCATTTTTAACTTAGATTAACCATACTTTCCATTTGCTGAGGATAAACACTCATAAATGAGGCCCATTGCTAAACAAGAAGCAATTACTTCAGTTTAAAATATTAATATGCACCGCCTTTTAAAAAGCCATGGAAAATCATTTATGTAGTGCACTGTACAAACTCAAGTCATACCCAAAAGGAGGAATGGGAGAGTGTTCTGTGTCCTAATCGAGAAGCAATCAACTGAGTATGGCATATCCCTACCTTTCATGAGGCCCATTAAACTCCACTTCGATTAGTGCAATTTCCAATGTAATATTCTGATGTATGTTTAAGCGTGATTTAAAACCACACACACAGATACACACAGAATTTCACTGTAGAAAATTAACCACATCAACCTGTTTCTAGAAATAATGGAGATCCATTTATAATCTACAGCAGTAATTCATTTTAGCATATTGAATAAAGAAAGCCTGGAAGGGAGAGAATTACAGATACCTTGGATATCTTAACTGAACAAAAAGTATACAGAGTCTCATTGAAATGGAGATAACTATTCAGTTCTTCAGAGTTTTTATGATATCAGCAATGCTGACTAAAAAGTATGGGTTCAGACATGAGTACACTCAGTGTAGGGTTTTTTGCCTCTCTGTGAGTTAACCACAGGTCAAATCCGATTACAATGATCACCATTATCACAAAAGCTTCCAAGCTGGTCCCCAAATGCCTTGAAACAGGGCTTTGTTGACTTCCTTTCAGTAAGACCCATCTGTGAAAGAGGCTGCACAGCTCAGCTAACCCTTGGTTGCTCGTCATCTTCACAGTCTTTGGAAGTTTCTGCGGTTAAGTTGCTGCATATGATGTGATGTGCACTGAAGGTGTGATCACTTTGAACCCTATAAGACCAAAGTGCACAGGACAGACCCTCCACTGAGAACAGGCCTTTCCTGTTCATGGCAATGCATAAGACTGGAGGACTACCCTAAAATGAGCTCTATTTTATTCATTACAACCACATCCCAATACAGAATAATCTTTGTGGAGCTATGCCTTGAACTATAAATGAAATTTATAATTTTAGGATGGTCTCTTTTGATTTAATTTACAAAGTTATAATGAATTATTTTTATTCTGAATTATAGAAAGTTTCATTTTCATTAAAGGTATGGAAGTGCAACAACTTCAAAGTCTGGGAGAAAAACATCTTAGGAGGGTGATAGTTAGCCTTAGGTGAAATAACTAAGAAGGGACATTTGTCTTTGATGCTAATCCCAATTCTCTTCAATGATCTTCTATTCCAGCCAGGAACACAGACGCTTCTCAGGCCCTTTGGGTTGCTGGACATACCTGCAGCCCCACCATGTAGACTTTTCCTAAATTACTATGCTTCTTTCTTTCTTGTTACACTTTGTTTTCTCATTTTCTGATCTAGTATGTTCTATATCTTTTGCCTAATACTGTCTCATCTAAAAACATTCTTATACCTTCAGTGATACTCAATGTTTTAACCATGTTCTATATTATATTTACATTTGTAGAAGCTTTGTGGGTAAATACCTAATGAACCAAAAGTGTTATTTCTATAAAAATTCATGTTAATTAAAGGGAATATTGAAATGTAAAGATCTTTCATAGCATACTACCTAGGTGGCTGCATATTCTATGGAATATTTATAGCCAGTCAGTCATGTGTCTTTCATTAGTCAGCCTTCAAGAAAATGGGGACAGTCACATGATGTTGGCTTATTCCCACATCTTGCCAAAATGCTTTCAAAATCAAAAACAGTGTTTTTTAAAAAAATTAAACAATCACATCATTGTTCCCAGTTTCTAGAACAAAACAGATTGAGGCAGTGGACTTTTGTTGTTGACCCTACCAAGCTGAGTAACTCAAAAACTCTGAGAGCAGGAAAGTATTGTTAGAAATGTTATAGTGCACATCTGTGTCACCAGCCCCATGTCTGTGCCACCCAAATAGTGAAGGAGAGAGGCTTATCACTTCTCTAAAGATGACGTGGCCCAGTGTTCTGAGATTAATTTCAAAGACTTATTAAGGTTGGCATTTTAAAGACTAAGTGGTAGTCCATAACTTTATAAAATGTTATAACCCATTAACTAAATAGCCTGAATTGGTTGATTTTATTGTTTGGTATATGCTTGATAGCCAATGGATTTAATACATTGTTAATTATTGTAGTCTCCCTCAAATAGTATTTTCATTTTTATAACCAAGAATATTTAGAGGCTAATTAGAAATCTGGTAATGTGAATTGTAAATTATGTGTAATTACAATAAAACTACTGAAGAATAACACACATTACTTATAAATTGTAACACTGTGATAAATTAAAGCAATTACAGGTAAACCAATAATGTTCTTTAATTAAGTAGTTATGAATGAGAATTTGTGCTTTGCATCACAATAACCTATAAGGTTGAGAATTGCATTTATGGCTTCTACAGAAATCGATTGTACTCTACGGTGACAGTCTGCTAAGAATAACTTCTAAGTTCATTACTGTCACTAGGCCATTATCATGTAAAAACACCCAGGATTGTTAAATGTAAAGTGTGCTGACAACAAATCCACCATGCTTCTTAATATAATTATAATTATGTCACTCTCCTATTTATGCTTTTATAAATGTGAGAGAAAGTTCATATTTCCACATAACTTGAGTATTGGTTGCAAAGAAACAGAGGATGCTCTGTCATAACCTTATTGAAAAATACTATTGTATTTGACATTAACAAAGCTGTTCATCCACATAATTATTGCAGCCTGCCATTTATAAGATGATAGCCATATTTTATATCACCAATCTGTATATTATATTACATTACATTACATCATATCATATCATATCATATTATATTATATTATATTATATACTGTTATAGTGCTGAGGTAACTCTAGAGATGCTCAAGTTGGGATAAATGTTATAGTATGTGTAGGGAGGAGACCAAAACACCACATTTTTGTTTTTTAATTCAAGTCATGTGTATTTCATATGGCTATGTTTGAATAGGTCTCTGAAAGAGAAAGACAACTAATATAAGTTAGCAAAGAGAGAAGTTGGAGTACTTGTTGAGCAAAATTTAAAATGTATAAGCATAAGATGATATTTAAAAGAGATATGTATGAAGTAAGATACTGATAACATATCTGTCATTAATTTGTTATGAGCAGTGAACATTTAAAGTTTTACAAGCATTAGGTGTACGTGGAGTGGTAACATAATATAGCAAATATAGAATTTTGACTATCTTTAATGATATACACAACCAGCCAGGTGCATGCTGAAGACTATATCTTATCGCTAGTGGTTGATAAATCGGAGATTTTGTCCTAGAGTAAATCTTACTCATGCTTTTTGAGTGCTGGAAGAAGACACAGCACCACAAGGTCAAAGACAGAGAACTTTACCATTCAAAGCACAACAACACGAAGACACTGGTGTTTGTCCCTTCATCTCGTTGGGAGGTTAAGAAGGGCCTAAATGGATGCTACATACACAAGAGGTTTGCATTCATCTGAGAAACTGTGATTTGGGTGAAACCATCATTTTTGTAGTAGACAGTAAGAAAAAATTTTCTATGCCCAGAGGTGACACTCCATCATTTCTCGTGGTTGCTTTCTCTAAACATGGCCCCAAGACACCAACCCCTAAAAAGAAGTCAAGGATTCGCAAATTTAGAAAACCTAGAAAGACCTATAGGAGCCTATGAGGCCTCTGCAGGCTTTCCTTTCTCACAATCGCTGTAAAAAACATTCCAGAGTTTTGACAGAGTTCGGTTAAAATGACAGATTTACCTACTGGCTTCCAGTTCACAATGCTATTATTAATGCCACATTTACTACCATCTGTTTAGTTATTATAACTCAAAATGACACAAGAATCTTCTGGGGAGAAGTATTTTTGACAGACCTCTTTTGCAGATTACTCCTCAAATGATGTTTCTGGTATGTCTCTCAAAATCTTAAACTATTCAATTGTGCCATCCGTTCACTTATTCAGTTGATTCTGGAATCATACATACTCTTACTGAAAATGTAGTTTGATGTGTTTCTTCACATTTTGATTTACTTATTTAATTATAGAAGCTAATAGTGGGTCATCTGGGTCATTTAATACATACTTCTTTAAACAAAACACAGAGACATATATGTTGCATTCTCCATACCTAAGCCAAGCGCCAGCTTTTTATTAGTTATGTTGGACAATCCATTGACATTTCGGGGCCATGAGTCCATAATCTAATGTTCCTACAGACTTCAGAAGGCCTAGATCCTAAGGTTATCTGCAGTAAGTCCCTAACTTCTTGCTCTTTCATGAACATTTCCTTCTCTGTCACAATCCACAATCTTCCCTGCGTTACTTTCTGTGCTCTGTTGAACTGCCTTAGTGGGTCCTTATGTTCATCCTCAGTTTAGGCATCTTTACTGACAGGGAAGAAAGTCACTGAACATACTACCTACCTTTTCTATTTCCCTTTCCTGCCACTTTTCAACCTACTTTCAAGAAGCTGTATTTCTAGGCCTTTGGAGGAAATCACAGGTAATCTTAGATTTTTAAAATTACTATTAGGTAAAGAATAGTCTTTTAAGTTTGGTTTTGAAAGGCAAATTTAGTGCCACATCAAAACTTTTATTCTTCTCTGTTTTATTCTCTGTAACACACGCATATGCGTGGTCTGCATTCATATATGGCTGACAGTAAGTTGGAAAACTTAAAGTGGGAACACAAGATTGCAAGACCTCCTCTCTCCTTTCCAACAGTCCCCGCCCTCACCCGTGTAACTACCTCTGCTGGAAATTACCCAGCTGATAGATACGCTCCTCACTCCCAAGTCAACTTCTGCTTGGATTAGTCACTAGGTTGATTTCTCCCTTGTTCGTTAGCTTTTAGCCTTTTCCTAGAATACATCAGTCATCCGTCTTTGGCTCGTCAAATACTGAGCAACACGAGGCATTTTGGGTAGCTGTCTCTAAGTCCACCTCAACTAACTTAAGATGCTTCTTTTCCATGGCCTTCCTAGCCTTTCTCATTCAATAATGGCACCCGAATTAAGCACTGGGATAAGGGCCTACCAGGGGATCACAAAAGGTAGAAAATTATTTAAAGGGAAGAGTGTACCTTGCAGGGGACATCAAAACGTTTTATGAGAGAAGAAAAAAATTACATACAGAAAAGTTCAGAATTTGGATATTATGAAATCACATGACACAGTGGTCATCTGGATTAAGACTGTCAGTCAAGTTAGCAACTGGGTTTGGGCACAGAGAATACCACATACAGCACTTTATGACTTCATGTATTTTGTTTCATCAGAAAGGTTGAAACAGCCAGAAGAAACATACTGTAGGTCCTTTTGAAAATTCCTTGACTACTGAACTTCTCATTTTACCATTTCTTATTATTTCTGGTCTCTCTTATTGTGTTGCAAGCTTTCTGAGACACGAAGACATGTCTTAGTCACCTTTTTCATCGTGGGGGCACAATCTGTGGTACCCGCAATTTAAAGGGGAAGATTTTTATACCTTGTTTCACATTTCAGTTCATGGCTGACTGAAACACACACAGAAGTGGAGGAGAGGAGAGCTGCTCACCCCATGGCAGGCCGGAAGCAGAGGTGAAGCAGCAAGCAAGAGGAGAGACACTTGTCACTTCCGCCCCATCCCAGCAACCACCTCCTTCCACCAGGCCCTGTCTCCTAACAGCACAGTGGGCTCTCACCCCACCAGAGGACTACCTCACCGTGAGAACAGTGCCTTCCTAAATCCTTCCAGTCCCTGCTGGTGGGGCCACGCAGACGTAAACCCTAATGTACTGCTCCTCACAGGGCCTTCCTATCATCAGTGGATTAGTGGTCAGTACGCATATTCTCAGGGCACAGCGTTAATGGCAAGAGATGAACAATGAAGGCGCTGGAGAGGAGGAAGTGAGCAGTATTAAGGTCTCCCTTTCTATAAGATGTGTAAGGAATCAACAATTTACTGAGTTGGTTAACGTATTAATTATAAAACTCTAAACACTTTAAAGTCATGTAGGAATGAAGTTGAAATAACCAGCCCATTTAAGTTAATATGAAAAATCAGTCTTATTTGGAATAAATCATAATAATATTTGAATGTACAGCTTTCAAACTTGTGGTACAGGTTTAACTGGTTTAAATAATCTGCACTTATTATACAAACATTTTCCATTAAATATAGTGTTTCTGTGGAATAAGACAATGAAGGAGTTAATCCATTCTTTTCTTCCTATTCAAATTATGTTCATTTTTTAGAAGCATGTTTACCTTCTGTTTTGAGGAAGTCAGTTTCTAAGTAAACAGTTACTCAACAGTTTCAATTGTTTCAACTGTTTTCTAAAAGTGGAGAAAAACATTAAATATTTATTTTCTTATATTGTGTTATTTACTGTTATGATGAATATGCAAATTTTATTAATGCTATTCAGAAAGCCAGAGAAAAATTACAATTCATGAATGAAAATTAAATGTAACAAAGTAGTTACTTGGGAAAAGCTATAACCAAGAAATAAAAGGCATTGTCCAGTGCTTCCATATATGTTCTTCAGGCCATGAGGAAACTGATCAAAGCAAGAAATGGAAAAGTACTTAGGAATGCATTCCCTGCACTAACAAAAGGAACTGGCAGAAGGCTGAGGCAAGCTGCCGGCTGCTGAGCCAGAAAAGGTGCTGAAAACTCTTACTTATCTACCGAGGATAATGTTGGTTCAAGACAAGGAGACCTCTTCCTACTGACACCGTATCTT
This sequence comes from Thryonomys swinderianus, assembly GCA_004025085.1. Taxonomy (NCBI): domain Eukaryota; kingdom Metazoa; phylum Chordata; class Mammalia; order Rodentia; family Thryonomyidae; genus Thryonomys; species Thryonomys swinderianus. Next base: position 953 of record PVIC010039785.1, on the reverse strand, counting down.
GTTCTTTCCTGGCCCTTGAGGTTTCTATCTCCAGGATATAAATGAGAAAAAGAGCAATTACATATCTTTAAATGCCTAAAGCTGTGGAGTTTCTGGGTTTCATTAAAAAACAATACCAAAAAAGGAGAAATGCCTTTAAATTTAATACACTTTATGATCTATAGATAACTGGTATAGTGCCACTGGGCTACTTCTATTGATTGTCTCTATCTTGTTCCACTTTTCTTTTATAGAATGACAATGGAACTCAACTCGTTTTTAGGATTTCCTCAAATTATTTAGACACAATGTACCCACTAAATCTGAATTTGTATTGCTTCTACTCTTCCATGCTCAATACACTTCTCTCTTTCTATTTATATCATGTTCCCAATAGCTTTTTTCATGGATATTTCAGCCCTTCCCTTTTCCTTTTTCACCTTCCTTCATTACCTTAAATAAGTCATCATCAAAACTCCATATCCTTGAACAGATTTGTGTATTATTTTATACATTAAACATTAGGATAGTATTTATCAGCTGGTTTTACACTATCATTCCTTCCTCAGAATTTATAGTTTAAATCAGGAGATCAGAAGTAAACCAGTAATGACTAATGACCCAGATATCTGTTGAACAACATTTGAAATGGGCTGTTGGAAAAGACGGTTTGCCGTAAGGGTATATAGCTAGCTAACTGATCAGAGAAGAGTCTTCCTGAGAATGTCATGCATCACACAAGATTTGAGACAAAGCCAGGCACTTCCCGAGGGCAGAAGTGGGGAGAGACTTTCAGAAAGTACAGAATGTGCTGACACCCTGAGGAGGAAGTGGTAAGCGCTTCACTGGGAAATGAAATTGCCATGCTTTGTGGAAACCAGACAGTGTACAATACTAAGGTCCTGACACAAATTTCAGACTTTTACAGCAATCGGAAAACACAGAAGGATTTTCAATGAAGAATAAAGTTGACC
>PVIC010039784.1:0-16962 GCA_004025085.1 Thryonomys swinderianus | reverse complement strand
GCTACATGGTGAGCTCAGGGCCAACCTGTATTACAAAGTGAGACCCTGTCTCAAAAAAAAAAAAAGTTGTTATTAGGTAGGTTCTATACTTACATATAGAAAAACTACTGGTTATAGTTTATTTGCCTAAAATAGTTCTTTGGGAATTTAGAGATGAATTTTCTGCTCCTAAACAGATTATTTTCCTTGATAAATGTTGAACTAACATATATATGATGTGAGTGTCCATACATGTATAAAACATATTTTAGTTGCTAACATTAGTTAACATATATGTAAATTTTTTTTCTTTTTTTTTCTTTTTTAGTTGATTCACTTGAACTAATTTCTTTTTCCTGTCTTTCAATAGTTGGAATGGAAAATGGGAGAGAAGCAGTTGAAAGTGGGGCCGCATTTCTCTTTATGATTTTCCACTTGAAGGATGCTGTTGGTCACATGGAGACAAAGGCTATCAAGCAGATGTTTGGTCCGTTTCCATCATCATCTGCCACTGCAGCTTGTGATGCCACTAATCGAATTGTTTCTCAGTTTAGTCAAGATGACTTTGCTGCTCTTGTCCAGATGACAGAAAAGGAATATAGTGATAAGATAGTTTTTGGTAAGAATATAGCATTTTCATTTGACATGCACGATCTGGACCAGTGCGATGAACTGCCATTAAATGGTGAAGCCCAGAAAACTATAAGCCTCGATTACAAGAAGTTTCTGAATGAACATTTTCAGGAGCATTGCACTCCAGAGCTAAAGCCTGTGGAAAAAACAAATGGTTCTTTTTTGTGGTGTGAAGTTGAGAAGTACTTAAAAGCAACTTTAAAGGAAATGACTGAAGCACCCAGAATAGAAGATCTTTGCTGTACCTTGTATGATATGCTTGCTTCTGTTAAAAGTGGTGATGAACTTCAGGATGAGGTATAGTTGAAGTTATTGAAGCTTTATATAAATGTGGATGATCTTAATAAAATAGTATTTCACACTTGATTTATTTATTTTTGTGGTTCTGGAAATTGAACTTAGCTTTGCACATGTTAAGCATGTGCCATGCCACTCAGCTCTCTCCCCAGCCAGGGTATGCTTTTAATCACTGACATTTAGCAAAGAAAGGACATCTTTAAGATAATGGCTGTAAACTCAGTTGTACAGACAAACGTTTTTACATGATGAGTAGTATTAGGTAGGCTCTGAGCATAAAGTATAAAGGGCAGTGAAAGAGTCACAGGGCATTAGTTGAGGATCTGCATGTGCCAATTAATAGATGTTTTTTCATTGTAATAATTAGTACTTTTACTCTAAAAAGGATATAAATTTGATTGAAAATTATATAATCATTAATAACCTGAAATACTGTATCTAAGAATTTTGTAGTTCTAAAGGGTTTATAATAAAAATTAAATGACTAGAATTTTTATATATTCATGAGTTTCTAATTTAGAAAACTTTCTAATTTGTTTGAAAAACTGTTAAAAAACAGATTGATTTAGAAGTAATTGGATTAATTGATATATTAGATCACTTGTTCAATAAGGAATTGTAAGTTTTTCTGTCAGATAAGGGAAAGTATTATTTTTTTAATTCCTTTCTGTGCCACAGTTGGGTTATGCTATTCAGAATTATGAATTACTTTCATTCTCACATGGTAAGTTTATTTTGAGGCTTTAGTTTTGCCTTCAAAATTGGCATTATATTTTTACCCCAACTTTGAAAGTAATGTCAACCCAATTTTAGTAATGGACAATTTAAGCATGTAACACATTTGATGAAGGACAAAGAGCACTAGCATATTGTTGTAGAAAGGGCAGAGGCTTGAAATCAGTTATTTTTTTCCTCTCTATGTTGCTTGTAAAGCTTTAGTTCAGTGAGTCTTTCAGAAGGTTAATTTTCTTGTTGGGCTCCATAATTAATTTAGGGAATTAGCTAACTATGTTTTGGAGGACTAAACTCATGGTGGTAGTAAAAGTTATGATTTTTAATATTAGTTTGGAAGTAAGATACAGTGTTCTGTGGTGAGTCTTATATATCTTGGTATCAGATCTGCTCCATAAATTATCTCTGAATTATGAAAATTATATTGTCTTAAACGTTATAATTTATAGCACATTTATACTGATATTGACTTACTATAATTGAACACATAACTGCCAATAGGTTATCATAAGTTGAAACAAAAATCAAACTAATGGATATTTTATTTTCTAAGTAAGATATAAGACTATCCTTTTAGCTTATGAACATCTGGAATGAAGTTTGTATTCCTAAATTCTTCACCACATTTTTAAAATATACAATGGAATCTTATTGCTGAGCAGAGAATGTGTTGTAGTTTTCAAGATTTTTCCATAATCTTCTTTGCAAGGTCAGATTGAATTTGTGTGTCTGTCATTCATCCTGTTGACATTTACTGTTACTAGCCACAGTGCTAAATGCTAGACATAAAAAATGACTAAGATAGCAACTTTGTTCTGAAGGAGTTAATTCTTAAACAGGAGGAAGTATATCAATATATAACTTTATTCAAATCTGCTAGGGATCAGACTTTACAGAGATGGTGGCTGTAAAGAACAAGTAATAGACTCTAGAAGAGTGATTATGGTAGGGAAGGGATTTGTGGAGGAGGTTCCACTTTAGTTAAATTTCTAAATATGACCATATATCTTTTTTTTTTTTTTTTTTTTTCCTGAGACAGGGTCTCGCTTCACGCTGGCCCTCAGCTCACTATGTAGGCCAGGCAAGCCTTGAACTCAGCAATCCTCCTGTCTTTTCCTCCCGAGTGCTGGGATTACAGGCGTGAGCCACCACGCCTGGCACTGTGGTATGTGGCATTGATTGCTGATGGGCGTGAGTCACCATGCCCAGCATTGTATGTGGTTACTGGGGATCAAACTCAGGACCTTGTGCTTGCAAGGGAACCTCCGGAACTGCTGAGCTAAATCTCTGGCCCCATATATCTTTTTTGAATGAGTCAGAAAAGTAGAGTACATTTCAGTCTGAGTATAAACAAAGTATGTAGGTAGCTGCAGGATCCAGAGGAGGTATGTGGAGAGACAAGGGTGTGCAGAGTAGCGACAGCCGAATAGTGCAAAGTTCCATGTAACTTGTTGTAGAGTGTCTGTCATAAGCTTTTCTTAAGTCTGTGTGGTCTGGTTCAGTGATTTTTAAACAGTAGTTTAGTGGGTAATGGTTCAGTATGTAAGTAAACATTTCACTTTTCTGCCTGTAGCTTCTACTAAACTTTTAAATGACTCATTACCTCAGTGTTTTGGTTTTCCTGTCTCTGATTGAAAATGAATATCCTTATGATAATTAATTCTATAAGTTATTCATGCTGATACTTTGGGTCAGTTTCTGTGTAATGATACTTATTATGGTAAATTTTATTTTTAATTTTCAAGCCATAGAGATACTGGAGATTCAACTCAGGGCTTTTACACTGAGCGATATTTCCAGCCCTGCTTTTATTTTTTATTTTGCAGTAGGATCTCACTGAGTTGCTCAAGCTAGGCTTGAAATTTCCATTCTCCTGCCTCAGCCTCCCAAAAGGCTGTGATTACAGGCATTTGCCACCACTACTGCTTCAATGTAATTGTTCTTTTCCTATATTACATATTTATTTATTATATTGTTTTTTTGTGCTGGAGATTGAACATAGGACTTCATAATGTCTATTTACGACTGAATTCCTTCTGCAGTGAAACACGGAAAGAGGGTGGTTTATGTGGTAGTATAAAACCTTTTTATTTCAGACCTTAATAATGATGTGAGTATTTACATACATGAAGTTATTTATATATAGAAGATAATCAAAAAGTGTTTAAATTTAAAAATTTTTTTACAGTAAAATACACATTGGCCTTTGAAATTACACTCCCTTGCTTCAAAAACACCTAGTTTATTGTTAATTCCCTTTCTGAAGCATTTCTAAAAGTCCTCTTTCATGTGCAATCTAGTAGAAAGGGAGGCTTGGAAAACATTTTGATGTGTCTTTATCTGTCATATTCACCGGGTGTGGCACTGTGTGACTTCTGGCTCTTTCTCAAAGCCAGCATGGTCATGAAAGGTAGTGAACACTGAGGAAAGCGTAACAGCACAACTGAAAAAGATGAAAAAAGACTCGAAGAACTGCTTCAGAAAGTGGCAAGAACAATGGGATAAGTGAGTCAGAAGGGGGAATATTTTGAGAGGAATTAATGGTAATATGTCTTTTATTGTAATAAATGAAAAATTTAAACATTCATTGTATTTTTGATCATTGCTTATACATGTATTTTTTATATTTATACCAATTCTTTGAGGTATATAGTTTAAGATTAAAGAATTCAGATCTCTCAAAGCTGAAAATGCTGCACTAAGAGGGACTTTTCCTCTGTATTTATATGTGATTAGAATATATCCTCCCTACTCCCATACCAGGGATAGAACTCAGAACCTTGTGCTTATGAGGCAGGTGTGGCACTGCTGAGCTAAATCCGCAGCTGTGGTCAGAATTTTTAAAAATAGCACACTAAAGGAGCCGAAGGGTTAGCTCAGTGGTTCCGGCGCCTGCCTCGCAAGCGCAAAGTCCTGAGTTCGATCCCTGGTAACCACATATAATGCTGGGCGTGGAGACACACCCACCAGCAATCAACACCGCATACCACAATGCCGGTCGTGGTGGCTCACGCCTGTCATCCCAGCACTCGGGAGGCAGGGACAGGAGGATTGCTGAGTTCGCGGCTGCTTGCCTGGGCACCATAGTGAGCTCAGGGCCAGCCTGGACTACAAAGCGAGACCCTGTCTCAAAAAAAAAAAAAAAAAATAGCACAGTAAAGCAAACATAAAATAGTTAGAATTTCATTATAGTGGCAAATTTGATGTCTTTTTCAAACACTGAACTTTTAAAATATTTTTGTTTTTTAATATCCTTGCTGTGATGATATCTTAAGGAAATGCTTTTTTTTTGCTTCGTGGATTAGTACTAACTAGTAAATACTTTATAAATTAACAAGTTGAGTTTAGAGATGTTTGGAAATTTGCTTGAGATTACAGAATAAGCAGCGCATCAAGAATTTAAATTCAGTTTTCTGATTCCAGTGTGTATGTACATCCTTTGGTAAGAAATAAATGTGTACATTTTCCTATATTTGATACTTTGAAACATCTGGCATATTTAAAATACATGAATGAATCTTTAACTTTTCTCAATTGAAAGAAATTATACTTTACCCTTTTAGAGTTCCATATAAGGAACTTAATGAAATAAAAGAAAGGAAAATAGACTTAAACTATAGTACACCCTTGTTTTACAAATTCCAAGTTTCAAGAGCCGATTGCAACATATGTTGGTTGTAAGTCAGTACAACTGAGATTTAGATATTTACTTGGGTACAAACTGTAGAGAGTGAGAGCCAGATGAATCTTCCATTAACCTAATTAACCCAAGTTGTTCATATATCAGGCCAGTCTTAACTTGAGGGTCCACTATATGTTTAAGATCATTTTAATAATTCTGTATTTTACTTTCAGGATACTTTTAATCCTTAATAGTGTCAGTTTGAATTATTGAGTGTGTTAGTGTGCAGATTTCCTTTCATTTTTCTTTCTGCAGTAATGTAAGAAAATTTGTGGAGGAGCAGTGTAACCAAGAAATATCAAAAACTTTAAGAAAAAGTGTGGGCTTGAGTTTGGATTCCTCCTGTTTCAACCTCCCCATGCCCAGTTTCCTTACACTTATGTCATCATCATTGGATTCTTAACCTATTTTTTGTAGAACTCCTCAATTTTGATGATGTTGAACTATTATCACAATTTGATACAGTTTGCTGTTCTAATAGTATTGATATAGAATGCTTTTATTATCTTGTCTTCCAAGATTTTACACTTTTGGTTGCCAAGTTACCTAGTAAACTCATGGAAAAACAACATTGTTTTGTCATTTCTTGTGAATCTTATTTACCTGTTACATTGCCGTGTATTGAGATTAAGCTTGCAATTAAGAAATATCATAATCCATCAATTTTTCTTTTCTTTTTAAGTTAAGCACTTTTGCCATCATCTAGCTTTTGAGCTTTCTTCATTATTTATAGGTTAGCAGTACTTATGAGATCAAGTTTTTATATAGTTCCTGAACCTTTACATATGCCCAGGGCCTAAACATTTGAACTTATTCAAAGACCCCAGAATATTACTTTTTTTCCTTTTCCATTGTAACATGCAATATTCATATTTTTCCTGTTTTAATATTATCTGTAAGAGAAGATGCAAGTCAGTTGAATCTAATTACTTCTCCTGTCTTCACCGAGGAGAAAACACACTTGCAGGGTTCATTTCTCATTCAGTCACTGACAAGAGGACTGTCTTATTTTGTATGCCTAGCTCTTTTTAGAGATTGAACCTCATGGCCAGAGTGTGATAGGTTTTAAAAGTATAGAGGCGAATGTAGAAGTGTATTTACTTACTGTGATTTTGCTGTCATTATTTTGCTCTCAGTCTGTTTCGTTTTATGACAAGTACTAGCTACCTTATTTTATCACACATCATTTTTTCACTTTGCATGAATAACAAATTTAATTTTAAGAAATGCTATTTAATTTTTAATGCCATTTGCTTTAAAATACAGCTTTATTTTTCTAACTTCAAAAGTATATCACATTGTAGGACATTTAGTAGATTTACAAAATACAGGATCTGAGTTACTTGGATCATGTATAATTCCACTGGTATCTATCCATAACCACTGGAAATACTTTGGAATGTGTGTTTTAAAAATATTTTTAAAAATTGGGCTATGTAGTCTATATATTTTTCTACCTGCATTTTATTATCATTTCTTTCTATGCATTTTTAAGTAATTTTTGTTAGTCTTCAGTTATTCAGAATGTTAGATTTATGTCATACCATAATTTAGTAAATTCCCTCCTCTGTTCCTGCCACTTCTTGCCTGATATATTTTGCCCAGGCAGGTCTCAAACTCCTGGGCTCAGAAAATCCTCGTACCTCATTCTCCCAAGCATCTAGGGCTATAAAAGTATATGCTATTGTGCTAAATCTCTACTATTACAGATTTAAATTACAGTAACATTTTCACCCTTATAAAAACCATTGCATCAAAGACTATTCTAAGTAATTACTTTTTGTTTCCTCTATGTATTCTTATCAGTAAAAAATTGTATGCCCAAATATACAGTCGTCTCTTAGTACATGTGCGAGATTGGTTCCAGGGCCCTGGATGAGTTCCAAAATCTAAGGATACACAAGCTTCATGTAAAATATACATAGTGTGTTTATATATTCTACACATATTCTCTTGTATACTTTAAATCACCTATAGATTACTAATATTATCATATGATATACATGAGATGTGAATAGCTGTTCTGTTGTTTAGGAAATGACGGTGGTACATTTGTGCACATTTGGAAGCACCCTGCACCCCCACATATTTTGAATTTTCAGTGTGTAGAATTTGTTGATGTGTAACTAGTTACAGAAGACTATCAACAAAATACTTTCTACCAATTTGGTTATTATAGTATTTCCTATACGTATGTCATTGGCAATTCTTTTAAAAAGTTCTTTCTTATTTAATCAGAGGAAAATAATACTATTAATATTTTATCACTACTGAGGTTAAATTATTTTCAGGTGTATGTACCTGATTTTTCTTTTTTTTTTGAGAAAGATCTCTCTTTGTAGTTCAGGCTGGCTCTGAGTTTACTATGTAGCCCAGGCAAGCCTCGAACTCGGCAATCCTCCTGCCTCTGCCTCCTGAGTGCTGCCCGGCATTGTGGTATGTAGTACTGATTGTTACTGGGTGTGTGCCACCATACCCAGGTTGTTGTACTGGTTACCTGGGATGGAACCAGAGACCTGGCGTTTGCTAGGCAAGTGCTGGAACCACACAGCTAAATCTCCAGCCCCTGATTTTTTTCTTGTGAGGACAGCTTATTTTTTATTTGATGGACTTACTTTTCATAAGATGAAATGCGTCCATATTTCAGTGTTCAAGTAGGCAGTCTATTGATTCTTCATTTTAAGATTTTTTTGGTGTGACGCTTAGAAAGGCAGTCCTCAGTACGTAGCTGACCCAGCCATCTTTTTTGAGTATTTTGTCTTTATAGTCTCATTAATTTTGAATGAGATAATACTTACATCCTTTGTATCTTTGTTTTTGCTTTTATTGTTTGAATATATGCATATTTTCTACTCAAATGTGGCTGTTTTTTCCCAATTTTCTTATTCCTTCCACATTGTTTGCTAATAGTTCATTCATTTATACTTTTACATTAGGAGAAACAAAGTTTTCATGAGCTCAAGAATCATTTAACTGATCTCAAGTTTTATAATCTTCCTTATATATGCCTTTTTTTCCCTTTGTTAGACTCAAATTATTAGACTGATGAGCTGAAAATGACTTGATATAATAGGGAAATAAAAGTTCAAGTTATGTAAGCAGGAATATGGTTAATCCAGTTGGGAAGTTCCGTTTTAGCACTATGTTTGTTCAGAGTGAGTCAGCCTGGATGCTACAAATTCAAATGTCTCATAACAGACTTTGAGGTTAGACACCTGTATGAGCCTAGCTCTGCCACTTTCAAACTGACCGTGTCCAGGTCGCTTCTCTAAGCCTTGGTTTCCTTACTTAGCTGTGTGTGGAAACTTACAGTGCTTACCGCACAGGTTAACGCTGAAGATCACGGTATAAGGTTCTTGAAGTACTTTGGACTTTAACAGATGGCAAGTTCTAACTGTTGTTACTGTAATGTACAGGTAGCAACAATTTGATTATTAACAATGGCAGCCTTGCTGGGCGTGGTGGCTCACACCTGTCATCCTAGCAGTCTAGAAGGCCGAGGCAGGAGGATTGGTGTGAGTTCGAGGCTTGCCTGGGCTACATAGTGAGCTCAGGGCCACCCTGAACTACAAAATGTAGACCCTGTCTCCAAAAAAAAAAAAAAAAGTAAGTGCCTTGTTGATTGGTGGTATTCTTTTAATTTTTGTGTTCCTCAGCCTAAACTTGGCTGGCAGACTTTAAGGCAGTCATCTTTTCCTGATGTTACTTAGAGAAGGGTTACCAGCCTGAAAAGAAACTGCTATTGGTAACCTTGTGAAGAGAAAACAATAGCTGGATTAGGCAGGGTAGTAGCATAATTGAAAATCCATATATAGAAGAAAGGTGGTTCCCTTGTAATTCCTAGGTTGCCTGGATAGAGGTTGTGTGAGTTTAGATTTCAGTTTAGGAAAATCTTAATTTTCAGAGTCCTTTAAATAAAATATTCTTTTGGTGAATAATGTGACTGTTAGTGGACATGAATAAGCATCTGCTGAGTCATTGCTTTATTGAAATGTATGCAAATTGGATTTGGATGACTTCTAAGATAATCTGTCAACCTTGAGTTTCTGTGGTTATATATTGTTACTAAAATATGGTAAAGGAGCTGGGGATTTACCTCAGTGATTCTGGTACCTTCCTCACAAGAGCAAGGTCCCAAGTTCCATCCTTGCTACAAAATATGTATGTGTGTTTGTGTGTGTAAAAATCTGTCATTACTATATTAAATTCACAATGGGACTTACAATTACCTTTAGCAATTTGAAGTACTAATACATTCTAAAAAATTTTACTCTTAGAATAAATATTTTACTAGTTGGAATGGTTGCTTAAAAAGTAGGTCATTTTGTTAAAATGTGTATAGCACCTTCTTTTCTCTTGATTTTTTTTTTTTAACAAACCTCAGGATTTTGCATTTAGGAGACAGGTACCAGAACCACTGAGCTAAGTCCTTGGCCTTGTACTTTCTTTTTCTTTTTAACATTGTGTCCTCATTCATGTATTCTTCACTGAGTTTTGGGTGATAAATGCTTTATCAACCTCATATGAATGGAACATACATTCATGTGTTCCTCCAGAGTAGCCTTAACATTACCACCATTCATTATAACAAATACAGTTTTATGGCCCAGTGTACTTTTATATATATGGATTTTGTACCTTGATAGTTATCTGGAAGGTGTTAACATAGAATATAAGTGAGTGAAAACTGTATTTGATTGTAAGTGATATATTTCAATTAGTAGTATTTGAGTTGAATGAAAACATTTTGTCTGTTTGTAAATAATATTAGGTTTAGAAATTGCATATATATTTATTTAAATATGACAGTGCTTTAATTTTGATAAATTTTGTATCTGCCCATGTATGGGTATAAACTTGTTTTCTTCTGAGATACTGAAAATAAGCCTATCTTCTTTCTAAGAATCAAGGAAATTATCAATTTACTGTGTATATGGAAATGTGAAGTGAGCTTTTATATATATATATATATAGTGGTTCCTAGCTTTAGCTTTATTTACTAATCTAATTAATTATAACATGTGGGGAATAAATAGTGTTCACATACCAAGTTGTTTTAATTAGGTGGTAAGTGACCTTGGTTTTAGCTTTGTTAAATTAGATTAAGTACCTATAAATAATGAGCGTTCATTATTATGAAACTAATTTATGTGATTCTCTCCGAGCAGTAATAGTTAGTATAGCACAGTTTTTCCTCCTAGTGATAAATAAATGCTGTCTTAATTTTCATGGTCATATTACTATGTTATTTGTGTCTTTATTTTGGAATGTAATTTTCTGTACCACAGACCAAATGAGGAATATGTAGTTTATGAAGTTTTATGTAATGTTAACTGCTTTTTTGCAATTACTAACATGAACATAAGGTTCCAAGTTTGGAGTTCTTCAGAGTTGCTCAGGTTCAATGTTTTGTTTCTTTATTATATGTTAGCTTTAGTTTGAATATACAAATTATTTTATATGCAAATTTAAAATATTTTATTGTGCCAAAGAAAAGACTAAGTTAAATAATTTTTCGTTGCATACTATACCTCCTATGTGGTTTATTACTTTATTGTATAGAACAACTCTAATTTTTAAAATACATGTCTCCATAATTTTTTTTTTTTTTTTTGAGACAGGGTCTTGCTTTGTAGTTCAGGCTGGTTCTGAGCTCACTGTGTAGTCCAGGCAAGCCTCGAACTCAGCAATCCTCCTGTCTCTGCCTCCCGAGTGCTGGGATTACATGCATGAGCCACCAAGTCCGGCATGTCTCCATAATTTAAAAGGAAATGTATAGAGTTTTGTTGTTGTTGTTGTTGACTTAGGAAAATGAGAATTCCTCTTCTCTGTTTCTTGAAGCATTTTTGGTCATACACTGATTCATTCTATGGTTTTCATTCTTATGCATTGCTTAAAATTCCAGTCTTGAGCAGAGAATTATCCTATTGTAATACATAACATTGTTCTTGCTTTCTAAGATAGGCCTCTGGAGCTTTCTTGCGTTTTCTGTTTTTAAAAAAGTTTCTGTAAGAAAGAGTATCTGTGCCTTGAAGGTTTAATACCAGTACATTCTAAAACTGTATAGGCTGGTGTCTCATTTGGAAGGCAGACTGGCCAATGCAAGTTTTATAGTAGGAGTTGGTTTCTTTAATTTTTATATTTCTTCCTAAATCGTTTGTTTTTGTTTTTTGGTGGGAGGAAAGACTAAATAAATGTATCTCTATTTCAAGGGATAAAGTGCAAAAAAGCACATTTGGGGCATTGTGTGAATATTTAAGTTTTAGATTGAGTTGGTAACTATTGAACTGACTATGACAGCAAGTGACTGCATGGTTGTATTCTTTTTATTTTAGTGTAATATCAGTATTAATAAAATACTGAAAGTTTTATGAACATATTTTTCATAAAGAGAATAACAATAGTAAATATATTATGACCTTACGAGAATTTATTTTCATTTGCTAATCTATCAACTCATTTCCTAATATGTACCCTTATGCATAAGACATTTTAATTAACGAAGTGTCTAACAGTACAATTTTGAACAATTTATTCCTGTTTCAAAATATCTATTATACATTATATTTTTTCAACAAAAGTAGTCATTTTATCTGAATTCTCAGCATGTTACTACAAAGTAATTTGTAATTCACTCTCTTTACATTATTGCACTGGATTTTTCATATTGGCCCTTTGTCTAAAACCAACTTTTCTATCTTTTTTTTGTTCGGTTTTGTTGGTGTCTGCTGTGTTTTTTAAAAAATTTTCTTTGTTTTTATTGTTCTTTATTTCTATTTTTTGCAAACGTTTCAGCATTTATTCATACAGCCTATACTTAGTTTTAAATAATAAGACATCTGACAGTTTTCCTCATAAAATGTTAGTTTAAGCCTTGAATCTGCTGGTTACACTCAGTTATAATAGATATTTGTGTTTCACAATGTAAGTGGGTTTGTACCTGAACAGTTTTAAACAGTTCATAAGCCTTTGTTTTCTTATGCTATATAACTTTTAAAATAAGCTGAATTTATTTATTGATTTTACTTAGGGTTAAATCTGAAAACTAAAGTTGATCAAAGTAATGAAGTTATTCATGATAGTTCCATTGCTTTTAATAAGAATAATTGCAATGTAGCATTTACAAGTATTTTGGTGATTCTGGGAAAAATAGAAAGAAGCCACAGAGTCAGGAATGTGGTTCAGTGGCAGAGCGCCTTCCAGATAAGTGCATTGTACTAGGTTTGATCCCAAGTACTGTGAAAAGAAAAAAGAACAACCAGAAAGTTACTGTTACTTTTAGTTAACCCTTATTTGTTTTGTCTTAGTTTGGTAATTTTAGCAGTCTAGAGAATTTGAATCATTTCACATCTTCCAAGTCCTTTAAGTAGAAAGTTGTCCCAGTAAATGCTGTCATTTTTTTTATTTGCTTCAGAAAGAGACCAAACATTATTGCTCATGTACTAGTTTATAATGAATCATGATAATCTCACACAAATGTTCATTGTGTGTGATGAGTTTCGGATATTTCTTAAAAAACATTCACTTCCTCTTGGTATAAGTGGTGAGAAGACTTGGAAAACAATCCCTTATTCACTGGTGTCACTTTATAAATCTGTCCGTTCATTTGCTCATTAGAATATTAATTTTTGTGTAAATTGCTACTCTTCCTACCTAGATGAGTTCAGAATGCCTCTTTTGTTCAATATGATAATTATCCTACATAGATTTCATTTCTATTCCTTTATAATTTGTAGTAGGTTAGAGATTTTACTTATGAATTCAGATTGGTAAATTGTTAAACTAATTTTATTCCTATTGTGTGGTACTATTATTATTAGCTATATTTTCAGTGTTGAGATTTTTTAGAAATATTATGTAAGCATGATTCTCAGTTGGTAAAATTGTATTTTATCAGAAAGTTCTCCATTTGAAAAATAAATTTTGAAAGGCAATTTAAATTGTGTAGTCATTAGATTTTATGCTATTACACTTGATCTTTTGTCTATCAGATTAGATTTTCTGTTTATAAAACTTCTGGGGTTCATCCTAAATACAGTAAATGTGAAAGTCTTTTCTAATGTAAATAACTGATGTTTTGTATATTTGGCAAAAAGTGGTAAGATTGGTAAATAAGATTTTGGTTTGTATTATTTAAAATAAAATAATTTTACTGTATTAAGTAGTATATATTTATTGTAGAAAAGGTGGGAAAGAGTCAAATGAAAATGAAAATATCTTAATATTGTCTTTATAGCATTTAAGATTTGATTGCATATTTAACTAAAAAAGACATAATTGCCTAAGCTTGGAAGGAAGCAAATTAGCATTCATTAGGTAAATGGGTACACAGACTGTGGTATAGCCCCATAACTCTGTGATTCTAAAATTATTTAAAAATTTTGGAAGATGCTTAAATGAAGATTCCTGAGTGTAAGAAGCCAGTAAGAAAAGATTGCATACTCTAATTCTGACTCCATGGCTTTTTGGAAAAGTCAGAATTGAAGATAATTGAAATAAGAATCATCAGGGATTTGGAGAACAGAAATGGAACAATAGATGGAGTACAGGAAATTTTTAGGGTGGTGAAATTATTATTCATACTATTATAATAGAGGATACATGCCCTTAGAATTACCCACCTGCCCAAACCTTTAGAATGTAAAACAGTGTTGATATTCAGATATCAACACAGGAAACTCAAAATATCTTCCAGATCAATGGTGTCTTTTTTTTCAGTAATTGTGATATTTCATGTTTGCTGCCCAATGTGGTAGCTAATGTGGCTAATGTGACCAAGGAATTAAATCTTAAATTTAATTTTTATTACTTACCATATAAATAGCCTCATGTGGCTAGCAGCTTTAATATTAGAGTTTTACCTAAATCAGGCAAAGTAATGTTAGCTAGTAACTAATACAGTAAATGGAGTTAGTTGATTTAAAAATCCACTCCTAAATATTGATTAGGGAGCTGTTGTTTATTCTCTATATGCTGTTTTTATTGTTCTAACATTTGAATCGGTAATTTACATAAAGCTGTTTATAAAAGTTCTGAAGGTGAGAGTCAGTATTGACAGCGATTATTGATATGTAGGGGAAAGATGTTGGATTTAAAAACTTTCAGATGACTAAAATGAGGAAGCAGAAACTAAAGTGTACTGCAGGTCCGCTCGGAGTTCGGGCTTCCGGATGTGCAAACGACACGCAGCGCAGTGTCGTGGTCCACGCCTGTAACCCCAGCACCTGAGTCTGGGCAGGAGGAGGTCCCAAGTCTGAGCCTAACTAGGCAAACTAATGTAAATTAATGTAAATTAACGAGACCCTGTCCGTCTCAAGATTAAAAATTTTAAAGTTCTAGGGGTGTGGCTCAGTGAGAAGGCCCTGACTTCAGTTTTCTCTACTCCACAAGTGTGACGCCTCCACAGGACAGAATATGGTAGATCGGTCTGAGTAAGCATTCATGTTGAAAAAAAAAATTAAAATCAAAGGCTGGTACTTGGTTGCACATTCAGTTTGAGGTGATAAGTGTGTTTGTTGTTAACTCTTCTGCTGTGTGTATGGAACTTTAATACTTAGTCCGAAGTTATAATCTCCTTGATCTTCCCGGATGAAATTATATTGGGAATATTTTTAGTTTAAGATGCCATTTGTAACAAAGCACGGTAAGATACCCATTTTGAAAGGAAACTGGTTGACAAATCATTTGAAACCAAGTAGATAATGCATAGTGAGGGCTGGGGATTTAGCTCAAGTGGTATTGCGCCTTCCTTGAAAGCACAAGGGCCTGAGTTCAATCCCAGCTACCACAAAAAAAAAAAAAGCATTTTGCTTGGGCAAGTAAGACTATGAGAGTAAAGTGTACTTACATTGCTTGGCAATGAGTTCACGTGTTGCAAGAGGTGTCTTGTAGAAAAGCTGTTGCTATCATTTGACCCAGAGGGTGCAGGTAGGGTGATAGGTAAAAACTCTAGTGAGGGTAATGGAGTTCAATATAAGGAAAAAACTTCTGTTAAGAGTATTCTCTAGCACTAGCATGATTGGCCTTGAATGGCTATGAGCAGAAATGTGTGGGAGATTCATCTAGAAAAAACTGTCAGTAATACTGTATTTATTGAACACTTACTGTTGGACACTGCTAACTTCTCTTTAGCATATGAGAAAGCAAGAGTTTAAGAAGATTGCAAAAAAATGCCGGATGTGGTGGCTCACGCCTGTCATCCCAGCACTCGGGAGGCAGGGACAGGAGGATTGCTGAGTTCGCGGCTGCTTGCCTGGGCACCATAGTGAGCTCAGGGCCAGCCTGAACTACAAAGCGAGACCCTGTCTCAAAAAAAAAAAAAAAAAAAAGAAGATTGCAAAAAAATGGAGTTATATGCATACATACATCACAAGCACATCTCTGAAAAAATGCTAAAGCAAATATGCATGTATCAGTATTTTCTGTGTGTTTATGAATGTCCTAGCAAGTGGTACTTTAGTAGCGTTTTCTTTATTCTCTCATGTTTAAGTGATAGTAACAAGCATGAGATTTTATATATGTAGCAAAAATTCACTGAACATTTTCAGATCAAAAAAACATTTTATAGAGAGAACACTTACTACTTTGGGACTTAAATGGAGCCAGTTAGGTATTGTTATTAGTATCATGATATAAATTATTTTGTATTGTTTTCTTCCTCATGTACTTGTTTAGGATTTATTTTAGTAATTTGAACATCTGAAGTTAATTGCTTGAAAAATGTATTTACATATATTAGTCCCCAAAACTACATTGTACAGAGTACTCCTTAGACTTTAGAAAACAAACCTAGAGAACGTGTCTAAAGTTCTAGAGCTGTTAGTAGTAAGTCCAAGATTTGAGCCCTGATTGGCTGTTGTCCAGCACTAACCTAAGGTATTAAATAACATTTATAGATTTGGTAAATTTTTAAATTTAGTTCACTGTAAGAAAAACTGTGAAATTGAGATGAAGTCTCTAATTTAGAATGCAAATTGAGAGAAGAACCTTTAAAAGTATAAGCAGAAATGGTACCAGTAAGTTTGTTCTAATCTTTTTTTCTTTAAATTCTGTAAAGCACTTAAATTTTCAAAAACATAATTTGGTTGATAACATTACAGGAAAAAAATATCAACTGGCATCTATAAGAGATTCCTACATCAGAAAACTTACAATGTTAAGAAACTTTCATAACTTTATTATACTCTCATATTTTTGATAATGCATGTCTTCAACATGCAGTCATTTAATTAAAATATATAGCTAAGGACATTATAAAATGTGTATAGAAGGGAAGAATTTAACAGGATGCTATTATAAAATAATAATTTTATCCAGGCATGGTGGCTCACGCCTGTCATCCCAGCACCCGGGAGGCAGAGACAGGAGGATTGCTGAGGTCCAGGATTTCCTGGGCTACATAGTGAGCTCATGGCCAGCCAGAACTACAAAGTGAGGCCCTGTCTCAAAAAAAAACAAACAAAAAATCTTCAGCCTATATGTAAATGCTTGCATATGGGAAGTGAATTTCATGCTTAGTCTTGGGTCTTATTTCCACAGTATTTGCATACATTTATTCAAATATTTCAAAAATACTAAATTAAAAACACTTTTGTTCCCAGGTATTTTCAATAAAGGATGTTCAACATGTACTAGATGTA
>PVIC010039783.1:0-16971 GCA_004025085.1 Thryonomys swinderianus | reverse complement strand
AACTCACAGCAATCCTTGTGCCTCTACCCCCCAAGTGCTGGGATTACAGGCATGAGCCACCATCCCTGGCATTGTGGTAGGTGGTTACCAGGGATCGAACTAGGGGTTTTGTGCTTGCAAAACAGGCACCAGACCACTGAGCTAAATCCCTGGCCTCTTAAGATATGTTTTAAGAAATTGTTTAATAAAATTTTCCTACCACAATATTTAAACAATATTTATATTTTCTCAGACTTTTTAGTTTGTTTATGTATAACATCAGGTCAGGTTTCAGTATTTTACTTTTTCAACTTTTATCATATACCAAAGTATCATTTCATGTACATGCTATTCCTGGGCTGGATTCTGCTCTATGATAAATGTATTCCTCTCTATGTCATGACACCATCTCACTGACTGAGTCCTTATAATTATCTGATAGATATTAATACGCAGCTCTTTTTCTTTAGAAATGTTCTAGTAATTTTTGGCCCAAAATACATTTCAGAATCATTTTTTTTTTGAGCTCCAGGAAATCCCTCTAGAGATTTTAATACCAATTACCTTGGCTCTAAAACTTGATCTGGGATCCATTGACATCTTGCCAGTATCTATCTATGAACATAGTGTATCTTTTAATTAGCCTTCTTCTGTATCTCCTAATAGTTTTGTAATTCTCCACATTGGGATCATAAATACCTTTTAATCAATTTATTTTAAAAAACTTTACATTTTCTTCTACAATTGAACATTCTCCCTGATTACATTTTCCTCTTTGTAACTTAATTTTTCACTTTAATGTGACACCCAGGAACCTAATTAAAACTCATTTTAATAACTTATCTATGGTTTCTTCAAGCTTTTCTCATACTCATCCTGTTATCTAATTATGACAGCTTTATTTCCTCCTTTCTAGTCTCCATGCCTCCAATTTATTTTTCTTGTCTCATTACTCTGTGGGATTTCCTATCCAGTGTTGGGGAGGGAAGTAATAGTAGTCCCTCCCCCTTGTCAGTTTTCTGACTTAGGATGGAATACTTTAATCGTTGATTAAAGTATTCCACTTCTTGTTTCCTATGTTCCTTATAACTTGTAGTCCCCACATTTCTTTCTGTATTTTGCTTGTTTTTTAGATTGTTTCTAGTTGGTGCTTACTTGTTTAAATTTGAACAAATTGGGTAATATTATGAAAAGTGCCATTAAAATATAAGCAGTTCAAGTAATAATAGTAAATTTAAATAAGTTACACTAAATCAAGTTTTATTCACCCCTCTTCATTTGCTCCCTAACAGGCAGGTTAGTAAGATCCTATGAGTCAAGTTAACAGGAGAAACCCAGGGTCACATACCTTAAGTTTGAAGCTAGAAGAAGATTTATCAGTATAAAGAGGCCTATTCATCCAGCAAATATTAATCAGGACCAGTATCACTCCAGCTACTGTGCTATTCCCTAGAAACTTACTACAGAATGGGCCAAACAAGACTTGGGAGTTACTCATCAAGGGAGAAAACAAAGAGACAGATAAGATGATAGATTGATTTAAGTATGATGAAAAAATAGAATGATAAGAAAGAGAAAAATTGACAAAGCTCTTTTCCTAGACCTCCTTTATTCTTCATTGCCTTCTGGAGATTGATACTGACGAGCAGTCTGCAGCCATTCTACTCACCACTGAACTAAGGTGGCAGGGTCTCCCCCAGCTATTATCATTGAGCTCTGTGTGGATACCAAGCCAAGCCAGTGGTGTAGCCACTGCACCCCTGCCAAGGAAACTTAATCCAAAGAGCCAAAGTTTTCCCTCTTAGTTCACATGACTGGACGAACTCTGAAATTCACCAGTATGAGGAATGCCCTCAGTGAGCACCCATTTTATCCCAGAGGCCTGAACCAGCAGCCACAGCTACCAGAATGAAGGCGTTGATGGTCCTGCCTTCAAAGCACACCTTGCAATTGTGCAATCTCTGTCTTCACATAGCCTTCCCTCTAGGCATTTCTGTGTCCTCTCCTCCTCTTATAAGGTCACTAGTCATTGGATTTTAGGGCCCACACTACTCCACCGTGATCTCATCTCAATAATTCTATCTGCAGAGATTTTATTTCCAATAAGGTCACATTCTTAGGGGCCAGATAGATATGGGTTTTGCATGGGGACACTAGTCAACCCACTATATTATTTCTACGTAAGTTTGACCTATATTCCCCAGACTGTCCTTTCCTCTCTCCTTGGTATTGGTTGGGTTCCTTTCATAAAATTAATTGAAAAGTTTTTAACTCTTTTTATCCTCTGAAACCGAGTAAGTCCTATAGGAAGTACCCCTTTCATTAATGCATGGTGGATTTATCTTCTCACCCCTCTCTCCAAATCATTGAAACCTGTACGTGTCATGGAGGTGATGTAAATTCATAAGTTTCTTCCATGATTTTTTGTCCCATCAGAATTTTCTGCCTCTTCTTGGGTAGGTTCTTTTGGCTTGCTTTGGTCAGTATTTTATTTACATGAATTTAAGCAAGTATGCTTTTAATTTTAAACTTCTGTATCTATGTTTCTAATTCCTTGTTAATTTTACTATTATTTACTTATATTTTGTCTTCCTTTTGACATGTGACCTTGCTGGAGGCATGCCTCTTCGACTGTCATTTAAGAGCTCTTTGATTTACTTGATCAAGCCTATTGTTTTCTATCTTCTAATTTGTTTATGTCTGCTTTTATCTTTCAATTTTTATTGCACTTTCCATTAGGTTTGTCTCTTGAGTTTGTTGTTCTTGTTTTTCATTTTTATTTAATAACAAAACCATTTAAGCTTTGTCTTTTTTCCAGTGAGCAGCCAGAGGTGGGTGCATGGAGAGAGCACTATAGTTAAGAGAGCTCAGAAATAGAAAACATCAAAGCCATATCTCTTTGCTAGAGACTTGGCTACACACCTCAAATGCTAGTCTTTCGGACAATGCTACTACTTCATGCATCATCTCTCCTGTGTTTTGCTTCCTGCTGGGCATTAACCAGAGAGCCAAGGCGACTGACATTTACTGAGTGGTTGGGCTCCATCTTTCTTTCTAGCAGTGATGGAAATGGTGGCCCTTCTAACATTACCCCTTCTTGAACCAGTGTTGTCTTCTTTGTGGGGCCTCGAGGACCTCAGTGGTTCTTGGCTGTACTTGCTCCATCCAGCCTGAGAACACTGCAGCTGACCCTGTGGTTAATGACAGTGTCACTATGGCAGAGTCCACAGGTAGACAGTGGTGATGTTGAGGAATTGATGGAAGAGCAACCATCGTGCTTTGTGTGTTTCCTACACTGTAGCAGGAGAGCCGACACCCACCGCTACCCTTAACCTCTGCGGTACTCTCCTCTTCCCCCACCTCTGCTGAGATTTCTTAAAGCCTCACAAAAGAACATCAAGAAAACATAAGGGAACATGTGATGAGAGCTGAGTAAAAATAGTAAGCTGGAACTGTTGGTGTAGGTTGAAGTGGTGAAATGTGGCGTAAAACATACATTTCGACCAGAGAAAATTAAGTCTGCTTGTGATACCTCTAAAAGGCTCAGTCACAAGGCATCCTGGGGCCTCCACAGGGAGCCATAAGGAACATGTCTTCTTGATCCCTGGATACTAAATGGTATTTGATGCGGGACAATGTAAGTATTCAATGACTTTTTGCATATGTTAGGCAGCATACAAAACCAGGAAAGAAAAAATCAGGGGATGGAAGGAGACAGTATTTGCCAGCCCCCAGATGCCAGACCCACCTTCCTCATTTAATTCAGATCTTCATTTTAATCAATTCATTGCAGGGTCTCAGTTCCAACATTTCATTCTTAAAATTATCATTATTAACAGACATTTACTGAGTGTACTGTATTTAAGTATTATATCCTGGCAGCTTTACTGGTGTAGAATTTACGTAACATAAAAATGAACCATCATAAAAGTATACAATTCAAAGATTTTCAGAAAATATATAAGGTTGAGTGATCATTATCACAACCCAGTTATAAAATATTCCATTACTTCCCAACCCTCTCTCCAACCTTCTGTTCTGTATTCCGCTTCAGACAGCAACTGATCTGCCTTCTTACTGATCTGACTTCAGGCTCTATAGATATGTTTTTGATGGAAACTTGATTATGCATATTATAATAGTTTGCATCTCACCTTTTTAACTTACCAGTATTCTCGAGATCCACCTGTGTGGCACCATGTACCACATAGGTACAATGAACCCTTGACTTAGGAACCCAATTCGTTCACAAGGGCTGGTTGTAACTCAAGTTGGTGTAAGTTGAGACTATTTTTCCTATAAGAAATAATAGAAATACCCATAATGCTTCAGAACCTCCCACAGTCCCCCTTAACTAATCTCATCATAATAAAAAGTGTTGTACAATGTGTGTAATTTACTTATTAAAAAAACAATAATTTTCTTACCCTATTTACCAAAAAGTTATAAGAGGTACCTCTTATTTGTTTGTTTTTGAGACAGGGTCTTGCTTTGTAGTTCAGGCTGGCCCTGAGCTCACTATGTAGCCCAGGCAAGCCTCAAACTCAGCAATCCTCCTGTCTCTGCCTCCCCAGTGCTGGGATTACAGGCGTGAGCCTGGCGCTGATGCTTAATTTTTTTTTGCTTTTTGGAGACAGGGTCTCGCTTTGTAGTTCAGGCTGGCCCTGAGCTCACTATGGTGCCCAGGCAAGCCGCCGCGAACTCAGCAATCCTCCTGTCTCTGCCTCCCGAGTGCTGGGATTACAGGCGAGAGCCACTACATCCGGCATTGTGGTATGTGGTGTTGATTGTTGGTGGGTGTGTCTCCACGCCCAGCATTATATGTGGCTACCGGGGATCGAAATCAGGTCCTTGAGCTTGCGAGGCAGGCGCCAGAACCACTGAGCTAACCCTCCAGCCTTGATGCTTAATTTTTTAAGCAATTATCAAACTGTTTTCCAAATGACTGCACCATTTTACATTTCTACCAACAACATATGAGGATTTTAGTTTCTCTACATCCTCGCTAATACTCAGTATGTTTTGCCTTTTTTATTATAGCCAGTCATAGGGGTACCATTGTTGGATGTACGTAGTTTGTCTTATCCTCCCACCAACATTGAATTAGTCACAGTAGGCTGGGTTATGCTATGTTAATAAACAACCCCCAAACCTCCATGGCTTAGAACAATGAATGTTTAATTTCTCACTCGTGCTACATGTCTGGTGATGATTAGAACTAGGGAGGAGGGACAGTGCTCATCAGGGACTCTTGGGAACAGAAACTGATGGGAATTCGGGAAATAGGACAGGGCAGGCTGCCATTATGGGCTTATGTCTCCTCCAAAGCTTACGGTAACAGAAGTGGAGCCTGTCAGGGGTCACGAGGAGATGATGATTCAGTCATGGGAGCACCCTCTGAATGGATGAAGTTTTTATTGTGGGAGTGAATTATTATGGGATGTGCTCCCGGTCACAGGATGAGTTCTTGCCTGCCCTTCTGCAAGGTTACAGTGCCGCACAAAGACACTCCCCAGAGAGTGACCCTGAGCTCTGGTCCTCCTCCACTCTAGGACTGTGGGAAGTATATTTCTGTATCATTTTGTCATTATCCTACCACATTCTGTTACAGCAATACAGGCACAACCCTTCTTAAAGCTTCTATCTACTTAAGAGAAGTGCTTTTCATTCTTAGTTCACTAGCTGGTGTGTCACACAGTCATGGTTAATGTCAAAGTCGGGGGAACATAGAGTCATAGTGTTGCCCTATACCAAGAGGGAAGGACAAAACAAAATACTTAGAAATACTTGATGGCTTTCAGAAATGCTGAGAAGCTTCTAGCATCTTTTTACAGATTAACAAACTGAAGCCTATTTTATTTTACATGACAATCTGGCTCCCAAGCCTCAATTTTTATCTACTGCATTAAAGTTTTCATCAACATACTATTTATTAGGTATAGTTTTTTGTTATTTTTTTGAGACAGGGTCTCACTTTGTAGTTCAGGCTGGCCCTCAGCTCACTATGTAGCCCAGGTAAGCCTGGAACTCAGCAATCTTCCTGCCTCTGCCTCCTGAGTTCTGGGATTACAGGCGTGATCCACCATGCCTAGCACTGTGGTATGTGGTATTGATGGCTGGTAATTATGAGTCACCACGCCCAGCATTGTATGTGGTTACCAGGATCGAACTCAGGACCTTGCGCTTGCAAGGCAGGCGCTGGAACCACTGAGCTAAATCTCCAGCCCCTATTAGGTATAGTTTTGAGCCATTCCCTTTGGGGGAGTTGGAGAAATCCTTTGGCACATGACGGCTCGATCCCATAATGGGGTAGGTTTCACACCCAGAGAGATCGATTCATGAACTCTTTTCTTTTTTCTTTTTTTTTTTTTTTTGAGACAGGGTCTTGCTTTGTAATTCAGCCTGGCCCTCAGCTCACTATGTAGCCCAGGCAAGCCTGGAACTGAGCAATCCTCCTGCCTCTGCCTCCTGAGTGCTGGGATTACAGGTGTAAGCCACCATGCCCAGCATTTCCGTATGTGATACTGATTGCTGGTGGGTGTGACTCACCGCACCTGGTACTGCTGTACATGGTTACCGGGGTTTGAACCTTGCTAGGCAGGTGCCAGAACCACTGAACTAAATTTCTGGCCGATTCATGAACTCTTAAGTTCACTGAAAACTATTGCCTCCCTTACATGGAGTGTACAAATTATCTCCTAAAAGGCAGAGAAGATCCCTGGTGTCACCACCTTCATAGCTACAAATTGTATCCTTCTATCCAACCCCACATGTGCACCATGCTTTTGCTCTCGAGAAAATTAAGAGCATCTTCCAAATAGCCCCATGAGATTGAATTGTAAGAGAAGCTTCTTAAATGCTGGGAGAGGGAATATTATAGAGCATGGAGGATGGTAGTGGGTGATTTGGGGGGGAGCATGGTGCCCCAGCAAGAAGGCAGCCCCAGAGCTTCAGGTACCACATCCTGAGTACCCTGCACTGTTAGGTCCACAGACTCCAGGACCAGACCCAGTTTAGAAAACTGGCTCTGCATTCTGGCTTTGAACATTTGTATAATGCTCCGTGTCTTAGTTGTATTCTTTGTAAGGGGCAATAATGAGAGGTTCCATTTGATGGGGTCATGAGGATTGTATCACAAAATAGAGGAAAACAAAAATGTAGGAAAAGCCCTTTGCACGGCTCCTAGATTTAGTTGAGTGGTTAGTGATTGTGTAAATAATATGTATTTCTTTACAGCCTTTATCATTTTTGGGGTAGTTAGAAATAGGAAATTCTTCCAACTTAGTGTTTAAAGCTTTGTTGGTCCTTAAGGCATATTTTTGACTGTAGTCATCCTCATACCTTCCACTTTTGATTCCACCATACTATTGTCAACACAGGTCCAGGGCCACTTCTGATACGCACAGGAAAATAAGAGAATCCATTAAGATATTGGGAAAAGAACAGGATGTGGCCTGTTCCAATGAGGAGCAGGCATGATATGTACTTCCCGGATAGTAGAAGCAGGGTAAAAACATGGTTAGGAATACAGACCTGCCTTTTTGACTACCTCTGTCCTCACGCAGCCCCCTTCACCTGTCTGCTGTGACAACTTAAAGGGTGAACTCATCAAAGCAACTTTAGTTTTGCCTCTATCACCTTATTAAGGTTTCAGTAGATTCAGGTCTTACTCTAACACTGCATTAAAAAAAAAAAGGCAGATACCAGAACATTCCTTTTTACCCTTAGATTGGGGGGAGGTATCTTATGATTCCTAAGTCAAAAATAAAGTCTGAGTTTTAAAATTAGAATGTTTAATTCAGCCAAAAGTGGGGAGGGCTGGTTCTGTGGTGGCCATTGGCCACCTGAAGAAAGAAAAGGAACTACCAGGTAGAAAACCTAACCGAGAGACTGTCAACACCTCAGATCCCATGTGGAGTTAGTTCTCTTTTCTGCAGCCTGCCACAATGGGCTTCTCACCAGTGGAAAGAAAGAAAGAGGTATCAGCTTCCTCAACCAGACACATGTAGGTTGGAGTAGAGAAAAGGTAGGAGATAGGGGTGGGGAGAAGACCACTTACCTATTAGACTCCAACACCTCTAGATGTGCTTAGTCACCACCTGAGTGGCTTCCTGCTCTAGGACTCTACTAGTCTACCTTTGTCTGTCCTATGAGGGCCCTTTGACCCTCTAGGCCACCCTGTGGTACAATAGTTAAGATGACCTGTTGCCCAAGATCTCACTAGAAAACTCTCAGACTTTCAGAACCAACGTTCGCCATGCAAGACCACATCAGCTCTTGTGTTAGTCAGTTTTCTCCAGAGGTAACAAATACCTGAGAGAACCAGTTTATGAAAAGAATCAGTTTATTTTGGCTGGAAATGTTGAGGTTTCAGTCAACAATTGGTTGACCCTGTTGTTTTTGGGCCTTCCTGGTTCTGAAGGAAGCCAGTTCACCTGAGGGCCGGGTACAAAAGAGACAGACAAGAAAAGACTGAGTCCCAGGATCCCCTTCGAGGGCATAGTCCCAGGGACCTAAGACTCTCTCGAGTCATACCGCCATGCAGTAGCAGTCAGGATTTACCACATGGGTATTTGAGGAACAATCCAGATCCAAAGTGGAGCAGCTTCCTCCCTGCATTCTCTTACTACCTAGTTGCTCATGAGTAAATCTCAATGAGTCCTTTGACCCTAGTTCTCCCACTTTGGGGAATACTGTTCAAACTCTCCATAGCTTCTCCTCTTGAAGAAGCAACTACTCTTCCTGGATTGGAGCTGCAGGAAGAGACAAAAACATCCCTACGTTTTCCGGGTGTGTTTGGTAGGAGGTGAATGACAGAGCAGTATTTGAAAAAATAGCTTCATGAAATCCTGTAATACTTATTGATTCTTCTATATCCTCTTTATAGATTAAGGATTTATGAAGTTGGAAAGATTCGTGGGGTGGGACAAACCCTAGAGCATTCACTGTGAATAGCTACATCTTCATCTAGTGATTCGCTTTGCCATTTCAGAGCTTTTGAATCTTGTCGCCTCATTGTAACTTGCTAATTTACTACCCTGCGATGTGTAAAGCAGAGATATTATTCGTGCTTAACCAGTGGAGTTTCTAAGGAGATGCAGCACCATAATTAATGCATGCAAAGTCCCAAGCGGAGTCCCTGAGAGTCAGTAAGAAAGCAGCTACATGTTGACACTGTTCGTTTCGCTTCCCCAGCCTTAAAAGAGGATGTAACACGTACCAAACATGCAATAAATGCTAGTGAATGACCTGGAAATTACCATATGTGTTTCGAGGCAGTAGTAGGCGCTGCTGACGTGACCACTTCAAGGCTAAGCAGTAGGGTCTGTGTCCCGGCAGCCAAGATGTGCGGCAGGCCTTTCTGACGTGTGCAGCCAGAGATGATGCTTGGAATTTGAACAGAAGCTGGTGGAAGTGTTTCTGGAAGAGCCCAGCAGCACTAGGGACAGGCATGAGGATGGGCTTCTGTTTCTAGATGGCACTGAGTTGAGATGACCACACTGTGTCTAATTTGGGGCCTGACTTGCTCAGAGAATAAGTGATAAGAAATTGCCCCTAAGTGGCTGAAGCAGCAAAGGGAACACGTGGCCTCCTGGAAGTGCAACACTGGGCCGTGGATTCCACCATTAGACCCGGCTGAATTCAGGCTTCACACAACAGCCCCTGCATCCACTGCACAGCTCTGGTTTCTCTCAGCCCCAAGTTCATTTACAGCCCAGCAGCCTCCTGTGGGCCAGCGAGGCTGTGTGAGGCTGCGTGCCCCCAGCTCATCCAGAGGGAAGTCCAGCATGTCCTCAACCTGAGCCTCCCAGCGGGCATCTGGAAGTCCATTCCCCTCACCAGGCCCACGTCTCATCGCTGTGAGGGGGTGATCGGCAGCTTCACTCTGAGACAAGGCACCGGAAGCACCTGGTTGGTTCTGTGGTGGCCGGTGAGCGCCTGAAGAGAGAAGCAGGGAGTTCCAGGGAGAATACCCACCAGAAAGGCTATTCGAGTACTCACTCCATAGCTTCCAGCCCTAACTTGGCATAAACTATATCGTCAGTTTCTACCCCACCAAGGTTAGGGAAAATTCAGTGGACTTTTCAGAGCTCTTCAAACAATGTCTGAAATTACACAGCCAAGCGCAGAGTCAGAGGTCGCTGTTGTTATATAAGCACTTGACTTTGTTGCCCCGCGGCTTTGTGTTTATCCATGGTTATTCCGGGCGCTTCTAGCCCCCACACATCTGTCACGTAGTGTGTCGATTCCACCTTGGAGTGCTAACACTGAAGTCGCACAGGGACTGGGACACGGGTCTGGGTTGTTCCCCACCATCAAGAACACCATGCCTGAGGAAGATCCTTTGAATTCACAGGCCAGGGTCTGCCAGGGAAACTCGAGCCATGCCTGTGCTTGGCAGCATGGGGAAAACCAGGAGGAAATCTTAGCACTTGGGCCCTTCCCGTAGGGAGTTTGCAATCTAATCTAAAAGGCCAGAACACTCCGTCAGTGCAGTCTAAACCAGGACCCATTCCCACAGGACTCTCTGCCCGAGCTGCCAGGCCAGCATGTTAATGGAATGACATCCTTCCTCTGTGGCTCTCCTCACAGTGTGAATGAGTGTGTGTGGAAAAAAAGAGACAAAGGTGACAGGACCAGACCAAATCCTGGTGTCTGACCTGCTTCCCACCCCACTTCTTGGACAACATTTGAATAATTGCAACCTTTCCGCACATAGTACCGATAGGGTAACCTGAGAACGTCCATTTAGTGACTCCATCCCTGTGAAGAGGACCTTTTGGTGACACTGGGCCGAGTGTATCCCCACTCTATTTATAGGCACTGTTTGTTTAATTTGAGTCCAGTCTCTAAGAATAAGTAATGAACTCATCCTGGGAAGGAGCCAGCGCCTACAACTCTGAGACAACCCATAAATCCCTGTCCCTTTTCTTCTGGCTTGGGAAGGGACTCTCCCTCAAAGGCAAGCCCCTTCTGTTTGCTGACCTGCAGCAGGCTTGAGACTCAGGCATGGTCATACATGTAGTTTTATGGTAGTTTTTCAGTATAATTTTGGGTGTTCAGTTTTGGACCCGTAACTGAAGAACAGACCTGTAACCTCTTTGTACCTCCAAGGATTGACAAAAGACCGACTACCTAGAGCAGGTGAAACTTAAGCTAGAAAGAGATTCTGCCAGGACACAGCTTTCTCCCGAGGACGACAGTGTGGCAATGGAGAAGAAAACTCCCTTTCTTTCCATTGTCCTTCTGACCTGGTGGCAGACCCTGGGACCAGGTCAGCTCGTAGGGAACAGCACCATTCCTGGGTATTTTGTTTTGTGTTTTGTTCGATAGGGTATGTGATGAGCTCCAGGAGCCGTGCCCCACTTTAAATGTTTATCCCAGGACTCGTTACACTGAGGTGCAAAGAACCATTGTCCCCGTGAACTAGTTCACTCTGTGCCTGAAGCACCCCCACTTGTTGGAATGCTGGATTAGTGACCCCAACAAGCAGGATTACTGTGTCTAAATGGAACAACCTCCATGGAACCTCTGGATGCATATGGAACTATTTGTGTAGTGTAGCTTCCCCTCAGACGTGCTTTCCATGAATTTACCCTTAAGCAGATACCCAGGCTGCTCTGGGAAGGAAAAGAAGCGGTCATTCATTTATTTATTCTCCTGTCGTTGTTGACCTCTCCTCTATGCCAGACGCTACTCCAGGACAGGGGAGTGATGAAGTGACAAGGTCTGATTACAGGGAAAAACTTCAGCCTCGCCTGTGTCTTCCAGCTGAGTCAGGCGGGCTGACCCTGACCTCCATGCATTTCCACGCTTCCATTTAGAAAGTATCTGTGAGACATCGTTCCCATGATAGGCGCAGGCTATGTGATTCGGTACAACGGTGAACTCCAGAGGTCCGTCCTTGCCCTTAAGAAGTCTGGAGTCCAGTGGGGAAGATGGCAGATGTTAACTGTGATTCCCCCAAATGAAGAGACTGTCACAAGTAATGGGGAATTCTGCACAGCGAAGTCCCGGCTGTCATGGGTGAGCCTGGGAGAGGGCTGGGTCTGGGTGCGTGAGCAGAGAATGGGCTACAGTCACACACACACACCCAGGACGCACCCATGACATGTTCTTTCCTGAGTCCAGGGGCAACTGGTAGCTCTCAGGAAGTGGTGAGTTTCTGAATTTCCATCCGGTGTTTGGGGCTGTCCACACTCTTCACCCACCTGTCCCCACGAACGTCACAAGCTACTCGGTCTCACAGAGGGGTTGTGTCCCGCAGAGAGGAGAGAGATTAGCATGTTAAGGCTCCGGTCTTGAGTTCTGCGCCTACAATGGCCAGGAGAAGTGTTCTTTTTCTTTCAGGGCACTTCCCTCACTAATTCCTTGGGTTAAGGGGTAAGCAGTCGTAACATGGTGTTCTCAGACCCATAGTTGACCGTGGTGGCCTGCGGGTTACACTCAGAAATCGGGATGGAAATCCAGCGCTGCGTTCCCTTCTGCAGCTCGTGCCTTCAGCTGCTCCCACACAACGGCTTAGCAGAAGAATCCTGAGAGGAGCG
The DNA here is from genome assembly GCA_004025085.1 of Thryonomys swinderianus. Lineage (NCBI taxonomy): Eukaryota > Metazoa > Chordata > Mammalia > Rodentia > Thryonomyidae > Thryonomys > Thryonomys swinderianus. The sequence continues at coordinate 4,444 of PVIC010039783.1, read as the reverse complement.
GTTGGCACCTCCCTGGCATCTTTGGGAACCAGTTTGGGTGTGGCTTTCAGCAAATCATGAAAGCTTTTATGCTTCCGTTTGGAAAGTTTACTCCATTTCGTGTCCTTTATGCCCAGCATTTTGTTGGGCACCAATTAAAAGCCAAGAAAGGGATAAGCAGTTGCCTCATACTGAAGTGATTGAGAAGGACCGAAAGGTGAACGAGTAACTGGCTATCTAGAGTGCCAGGTCAGAGCCACAGTGTGGAGGCTATGCCCATGGGTAGGACAAGCGTGATCGCTACCTCACAGATGTGGCTGTCCCCGTGACGGCAGAGAGATTCTTGAGCCATCAGTGAAGGCAGCACCTTCAGGAGGTTTCCTTTGGGGCTGACCCCAGAGCCCCTGAAAGGCATAAGAATTGAACAGAACCCTCAGTATGAGATGGACCCAGCCGGGCAGAGGTTTAAGGGAAGAGCACCTTGAACAGAGAGAAAGGGCAAGTGGAAGCCACTGAGAGCACCGGCATTTTTAAGGAATGAAGAGAACTTGGTGTTGGCTTGGGGTTGTGGCTCAGCAAAGGGGATGTCACCCAGCCTGCATGAAGCCCCAAATTCAAATCCCAGGACAAAAAGCAATAGGGTATAAATTTTGTTTCAAATGCAGATGAAGCTTTCAGGGAATAAAAATGTGGTGTTTCAGCCTGAATTCATGTATTTGCTTGGAAGACATTCTATAGATTAGATGATATTTTGAGAGGGAAAGACCTGAGATTCGTGAGCCCTCAGAAGTGAATATTGGTCTATGTCTGGGCAGGGAAGATCAGTCACTCCTAATTTCAGTCTTTCCTGGTTAGGAGAAAGTGCAGCACGAACAAACCACATAGCAGCTCTGTGCTGTGGTGCAGCGTTCATTCCCACCCTCTAAATCTCCTTCCAGAAACCAGTGCTCCTATTCTTGGAATATAGTTTGGATAAAACCACTCAAAAGCATTTTTCAGCTCCTCTCCAGGCCTCCAAGAGATAGGCACCGAATTCATTCAGAGGCCCTGGAATTCAAGAAGTCATTGCCTAGGGCTTACTAGCAAAAACACGATCCCTCTTTTCCCTGGAGTCTTCACTCCAAAATGTGAGTTCAGAATCGCTGCGGCTACCTGTGCCCCGAAGGAAGAGTCTGGGGCTATTATGCCATGAATGGAAGCTCCTGAGGATGAAGCCAATACCCCAGAAGGCAGAGAAGAAAATGGACAACCCTGAGTCCTTCCAGCAGTGCAGAGCCCCAGAGTCAAACCTGACCTGAAGCCTGACCCATTACAGGATATTTTAGTGACCCAATAGTTAAATATATTCCTTGTAAAATAAGGCAGTTTCCATCAGATTTTCCTGGTTTGTATCATGAACAGCACACCTGAAACAAACCCTTTGCCAAAAGATGCAAGAAGTCTTTATAATACACCCCCTGGTTTTAAGAGGAAGCGAGCCTATTCCAGAACCCAAACAAAAGGTCTCGCCTGCCCCTTCTCTCTTTCAGTGTTTCCATGCCTCCCATCACCATAGTACTGTGACTGTCATGGAAAGGCGGAGGAAGCAGAGGAGACGAGGGGGCTGGTTTCCAGGCTGCGTTGCCACCCTGGGGGGAGCGAGGAGGCAGTGGCTCCAAGCCTGACATTTCAGGATAGAGATAACAGGGTAAAAATAAACTCCCAAGCGTCTATAGCAGCACTGAGCTTCTCTCGCTTCACAGTTCTTATCTCTCTGCTTTGGGGACAGAAAGGTTCCTTTCAGGTCACTGCTTGGCTTGACTCCCCTGAGCCCTGGAGGGGGGAAGGAAGGAAGGATGGCTGGTTGGTTTATATCTATTCCCACCTGTCCATGTAGGCTGAGCTTGGGGTCTCAGGAGGGCTTGGAAAGGTGCATTGGTTCATCCCGAGTCACACAGGGAATTAGTAGTGAGTTCTGATCTCAAACCAGCCCCTTTCTGCCTTCTGTCTTGAAGCAGTGGTAAAAAGAATTAGTCTTGTGCAGGGCCCATAGGCACCTGCATGGCCCAGCACCATCCTGCTGGCAGGGGGCAGAGGCAGCCACCTCTCTGGGCCACAGTGTGACGCCGCATCGCTTGACAGCCATAGCCCTTTGCAGGGGGACCAGTCCACTGATGAACAGACAAGGATTCTGAGATAACCCAGCCTGGACCCTCCCAGGCACTCCACAGAGAATCTGTGAACCTTCTCTTTCATCTCATTTTTAAACACTGAAGAGCGTAGACCACAGGCTAAGATGGTTGCAAGGATTAAATAAGCCATCACATACCAGGTACTTAGTGCGTGCCTGATGCTTAATCATCTAGGATTTGGAACTTCCCCTACACTGGTGTCACCGTTTAGTGACAGAGGCCACTCGCCCATGTCCGCAGAACATCCCCTCAAGCTCTTTATCTCCCAGTGGCTGGGATTTGCACTGAGCCATTTCATCAGTTAAGACTCTTGCAATTACAAATGACCGAAACACCGATCCTAACTGGATTACATGAAGGGAATTTCTTGGCTTGGTAGGTAGCTCCAAAGGCGGCCAAGGGTAGAGCCTAGCTTCAGGCACAGCTGGATCCAGCGGTGGAAATGATACCATCAGGATTGGGTTTCTCAGCCCCATCCCCTAGTTGTTGGCTCCATCCTCGCGGTGGCAGGCATGGTTGCAGGAGCTCCGATGTCTCATCCTCTTGGGTTCAAAGCCAGTGGGGGGCAAGCCAGCTACAGAATTCCCACCAGAAGTCTCTGTGAGTCTCACCACCCGTCCCTGAGCTTAGCCCATCTGGCAGGTGAAACAGGATGTCCAAAGGGAGAAAGATCCAGATAGTGCAGACCCCTCGAGCTAGGGTCAGGGCATTTCAATCAGATCTGGGACAAGTGACCAGACGTTGCCCACAAGGAGATCTAGTGTGGCTGCTCCTGGCGTGTCCCCCCCCCCCTCCCCGGTATTGGTGCAGCTGCCTGCACTCTGTTTTGTGTCTCACTGGATATGCATCAGTGCTCAACTCCTACAATCCCAGGGAGCAGAACAGGCCTCAGAAACAAATGGAGCGCAGGGCCAGAGATTTAGCTCAGTGGTTCCAGCGCCTGCCTAGCAAGCGCAAGGTCCCTGGTTTGATCCCCAGTAACCACATACAACAATACTGGGCGTGGTGGCTCTCGCCTGGAATGCCAGCACTCGGGAGGCAGAGACAGGAGGATTGCTGAATTTCATGTTTGCCTGGCCTACATAGTGAGCTCAGGGCCAGCCTGAACTACAAAGTGAGACCTTGTCTCAAAAAACTAAAAAATAGGGCCGGAGGGTTAGCTCAGTGGTTCCGGCGCCTGCCTCGCAAGCGCAAGGTCCTTAGTTCGATCCCCGGTAACCACATATAATGCTGGGCGTGGAGACTCACGCCCACCAACAATCAATGCCACATACCACAATGCCGGACATGGTGGCTCATGCCTGTCATCCCAGCACTCAGGAGGCAGAGACAGGAGGATTGCTGAGTTCGCGGCGGCTTGCCTGGGCACCACAGTGAGCTCAGGGCCAGCCTGAACCAAAAAGCGAGACCCTGTCTCAAAAAGCAAAAAAAACCCCTAAAAACTAAAAATAAAAAATAAATTAAAAAACAAACAAACAAACAAAAACAAATGGAGGGCAAAACCAGGCAAACCGTCTCTAGCAAAAATTAAATACTGTCATCGCCAGCTCCCCACTATCAGCCACTGAATGGGAAGCCAAGAGCAACCTGACCCTTGGAGCGTAGCTGGTTGCTTCTGCCCGTCTACACCAGAGCAAGGTGGCTGTTCTCCTTATAAAGAAGGTTAGCAAGTTCTGGGAGGCGTGAGTGGTAGACCCAGGACCAACCAGAGACTCAATGAAATCGAAACAGTTGAAGGCGAATTCGAAAGGGAGTAAGATTCCCAAGGCGTGGCTCATTTGGTTCCTGGTCGCGGTATTTCCGTCATTGCCCGCGATTTTCTGAGATGCGGCAGGAGCGAGTGTGCGCGTCCCCGCCTTTGGCTGTGAGGACATGTTCCACACTGGCCAACCTGCAGCCGCGCTCTTGAGGCTTCTGCCCTCTCCCCTCTCCCTGAAGCCTGCGCGAGAACTGGGTGAAGATGCAAGAACGATGTCTCTTGGGGTAGTCCCGGTATTTGTGTATGCAACTCCAGTGGGAGACTCCGGGAATTATTCTTGAAAGCTGGGAAAGAATCTCCTCTTTTGATCTCAATCACGAGCCAGAGAAAATCAAACTAAGAAAAAGCAAGAGAGGGTTGTCAGAGGGGAGGAAGAAAAGGGGTTGGGGCTGTTAGTGGAGTCCCAGGGCAAGTCCCGGCATGCATTGCTTTCTAGATATCACAGCCTCAGGAGGAAGAGCTGGGCTGGAAGGCAGATAGTAGTAGCAAGGCCGCATCTCACTCTCTTCCTCAGAGGCTTCACTTCCTCTCCCCA
>PVIC010039782.1:0-16980 GCA_004025085.1 Thryonomys swinderianus | reverse complement strand
TTTCCTTTCCTTTTGTTGGTGGGAATTTGTACCCAGGGTCTTACATATGCTAAAAAAACACTCTACCACAGAGCTACATCCCCAGACTGAGGTTATTTTCAAAAAAAGGATTATTTATGAAAGTTGGTGGGTAGAGTAGAAGCACAAAGGCTGGACTAGGAAGTAGGCCCCAAAAGTAGCAGAGTGGTTGGCACATTTGAGCCCTAAGGGAGTATCAGAATCCAGAAAGGGAATGTGACTTATAAAACCTCAAGAGGATCAATGATCTTCATTAGACACAGCCAGCCAGAAACAATCTCATGGGAAAAGCCAAGGAAGTAAAACTCTGATCTTGCTCTTCTTCCCTTTGGTCTTCTGCCACTGGATGGCCATTGCCTTACCCTTCCCACCAAGGGCCAATTGCACCTGGGAGGCCAGGAAAGGGAGCACATTCATGTGGGTCAAACTCCCAGGACAGAGAGGAAGGTGAAAAAGGGTGGAGAGCAGATCTGGAAGAGCAAATGGAAGATTCCCCAAATGATACCCTCATTCACTTAAGAGCCAAGGAAGAGCTATTTGTACCCCACCCCTTCCCACTGCAAGCTTTCAGAAAGCAGCTGTCCTAGGCTGGAGGAGAAGACACGATGTGTCCTTAAAGTCAGATTGTAAGATATCATATATGTAAGATATGAGTCAAAACTTATTAAATTAAATTTAGTTTTAATCCTAATTTCTGTACTGAGACTATGTTTATAACTGAAAATGACAATCTATGACTTCAAAGTGGCTAGATAATTTAAGGGGTTGCTAGAATTTTCATATTGGAACTATATGTATGTTTCCATGTATGTATTTGGAAACAAAAATAAATTTAAATTTTAATTAGGTCAGAGAATTGTACTTACTCAAGATGCTACTTAACATTTCCCAACTTTCTCACTTACTGGTAATAAAACAGTCTCAGAAAGTTTCTGTGAGCAAGCAAATACTCAAATCAAAACTCAAAGCAGGAATTGAGGTTCCTATAGGACATGCAGCTCAGACAAGAAGTTAGAATTGTGGCAAATGTCAAGCAAGGTTGAAGACATTTTGCTCTGTCCCTTAGCTATGGACATTATCATCTGGTGGTATGTACAGTACCTGGTAGGTGGCAGCATTTCACTGGCCAATTCAGACATCCTTGTTACCACAACTTATTGGTCTTCTCTGAAGTTTTGTCCTTAGTTTTGTGATTCAGAAATTCAATTTTATCTGCACACACAGAAGTAATCAGACCCTGAAGAATTTATGTACTTGCCAGTCTCATTATCAGGCTTACTGGTAAGTCAAAATGTCCAGTCATTTACACTAAAAAAATTACTGTCAAAGACATAAGACTGGTATCACCTGGTCAGCGCATTCTTAAGCTGTGTAGTTTCAAGGTAGAATAAAAGCAAATCAGATATTTATTTTTATTTTTAGGAAAATCACTCCAGGCTGGAGGTGTAAATTGATGGTAGAGACTTGTCTAGCTTGCCTGATGCCCTGGATATGATCTCTGGCACCACAAAAATAAAAAAAAATCAATCAACTGGTCTCAAAATGTAAGTCTTACTGATAGTGGGTCAAAGATATAAACTTTACACATATAGATGACATAATAATTTTTTTTTTTAGATAGGGTCTCACTTTGTAGTTCAGGCTTGCCCTGAGCTCACTACGTGGCCCAGGCAAGCCTCGAACTCGGCAATCCTCCTGCCTCTGCCTCCTGAGTGCTGGGATTACAGGTGTGAGCCACCACGCCCACCCGGCACTGTGGTATGTGGTATTGATTGCTGGTGGGTGTGAGTCACCATGCCCAGCATTGTATGTGGTTACCGGGATTGAACTCAAGACCTTGCGCTTGCAAGGCAGGCACTGGAACCACTGAGCTAAATCTCCAGCCCAACATAATAATTTTTTTTAACTTTTTTTTTTTTTTTTTGAGACAGGGTCTCGCTTTGTAGTTCAGGCTGGCTCTGAGCTCACTATGTAGCCCAGGCAAGCCTCAAACGCAGCAGTCCTCCTGCCTCTGCCTCCTGAGTGCTGGGATTACAGGCGTGACACACCACGTAGGGCATTGTGGTATGTGGAATGGATTGCTGGTGGGCATGAGTCACCACACCCCATACCGTTGTATGTGGTTACCTGGGATAGAACTAGGGACCTTGCATTTGCTAAGCAGGCACTGGAACTTCTGACCTAAATCTCTGGCCCCATAATAATTTTCTTGTCTGTCCATTGCCCTGAATTTTTACAAACTCCTGGCTGTGTGGATGTGTGTATACCTCAATATGGCAAAATCTTGGACCCATACAAGTTTTTGTAGCCAAGACAAAAGTAGGAAAAATTGATTTGGGTTTTTTTTGTTTGTTTTGTTTTTGCCATACCAGGGACCAAACTCTGGCCCTTGTGCTTCCAAAGTAAGTGCGGTACCACTTGAGCTAAATTCCCGGTCCTGAAAAAATTAATATGAAAAAATTTCTTCTGATACATGTTCTAGTTACCAATTTCTTTCTTTCTTTCTTTCTTTCTTTCTTTCTTTCTTTCTTTCTTTCTTTCTTTCTTTCTTTCTTTCTTTCTTTCTTTCTTTCTTTCTTTCTTTCTTTCTTTCTTTTTTTTTGTGAGACAGGGTCTCTCTTGCTTTGTAGTTCAGGCTGGCCCTGAGCTCACTATGTAGCCCAGGCAAGCCTCAAACTCAGCAATCCTCCTGCCTCTGCCTCCCAAGTGCTGGGATTACAGGTGTGGGCCACCACACCCGGCACTGTGGTATGTGGTACTGACTGCTGGTGGGTGTGAGTCTCCACACCCAGCATTGTATGTGGTTACTGGGGATCAAACTCAGGACCTTGCACTTGCGAGGCAGCAGCAGAACCACTGAGCTAACCCTCCGGCCCAAGTTACCAATTTCTTTACTCTCAACTCCAGACTCACTTCACTCCTCTACGGTGTGACACAGGAGCTGGGCTCCTTAACACTTCTGCTTTGTGGCCTGCAGGGTGTGGAGTAATGAGCACAAGAGGAAAGTGCTTCTCTACCTCGTCCTGGGTGTTTTCCCTTCTCCTAAGGTACACAGAGCAGGAGAGCAGCGGTGCCAGCCTTCCATCTGTGCTCAGTAGGTGACAGCCACTGTCACACAGAAGCTCATGATAGTCATGACAGTAACACCTAGTGTTCAGTGGGCATTTATTACGTGCCAAAGAGCAGTCACTTGGGCAACAGAGTGGAGAGGAAGCCCTTCCAAATTTGTTCCTTCCTTGGATACTCAGTCTTATCCTTAGAGCAAGCATTCTCCATGAGACTAGCTTGTGTGAAGTGATGTCAGGTTATTCTTTCAAAAGGCCATGGTACACAAACAAATAGTCAGTGTCTGTACTATTAAAGTTTCTGGAATGAGATATGGTGGTGAGCAGAAAATGCCTAAGAAGTCTGCATAGAGGGGCAGGAATGGAACAAAAATTGTTTTTAGTGATATTGGCCTGGAAGCAGTAACTGCTTCCCACTCCACCTTTCATGTATTCTTCAGATTTCCCTTCTCTTTAGTAGTTAATCCCATTTCTTGTTAATACGGTTTATATTAAACTTTCTCTGTTTGGAGCTGAGTATGGTGGCAAGCGCCTAAAGTGCCAGGTACTCAGGAGGCTGATGCAGGAAGATTGCTTGAGCAATATAGTGAGATCTCATCTTAAAAAACCTAAAACTGGGGCCTGAGATTTAGTTCAGTGGTTCTGGTGCCTGCCTAGTAGGCTCAAAATCCTGAGTTTGATCCCTGGTATTGCATACAACAATATTGGGCATGGTGACTCATACCCACCAGTAATCAGTACCACATACCACAATGCCGGGCATGGTGGCTCATGCCTGTAATCCCAGCACTTGGGAGGCAGAGGCAGGAGAATTGCTGAGTTCTAGGATTGTCTGGGCTACATAGTAAGCTCAGGGCCAGCCTGAACTACAAAGCAAGAGAGACCCTGTCTCAAAAAAAGCCTAACCCAGAAACCCTTCAAAGTTTCTCTCTTCTACTTATTTGTTGTTTTTGTGGTTGTTCTGTGGTACTGAGGATCAAACTCAGGGCCTCATATGTGCTAAGCAAGCACTGTACCATTGAGCCAGACACCCAGATGATGTTTGTCTTCTTATTGGAACTTGGCCACTATAAAGCACTTGACTTCTATGGATAAAATGAAAATAATAATTGGTATTATGCTAAATAATTTATATTATTCTAAAACCAGACTCTTCAGGGTAACTCACCCTGTGTCTTCCAGACAAGAGCATACTTTTATTTTTGCTCTCTCTTTTCTTCTCTTATTTGGCCCAAGTTTGTTCTGCAGAACCAGTTTCTCCCTTACTTCTAACTTCCCAAATAACTTTGTCACCATTTAAAAGAAAAATCAAGTTTTGATGGATTTGAATATTACTAAAATTAAGAATTTCTAGATTGGAGGCTAGGGATGTAACTCAGTGACACCACACTTGCCTGGCAAGCAAAAGGTCCATAGTTTGATCCCCAGTACTGCAAAAAAGAAAGAAAGAAAAAGAACCTCTAGACTGAGTAAATGCCTGTAATTCTAGCACTCTGAGAGTGTGAGGCAGGAGAACAGCAAGCCCACCATGATCAATTTAGCAAGTTGGAGAGACTGTCTAAAAATAAAATTTAAAAAGTACTGTATGTGTAGCTCAGGACAGAGACCCTGGGCTCATTCCTTAGTAGTACAAAACAAATGAGTAAATAAATAAACCTTAACTAAGAACACCATAGGTAAATTTAGGTAGACAGAGGGCAGACTGAAAAGATATTTAGGCAATACCTCAAACTGACAATTTAACCTAACATGTATAAGGAGTTCCTGTGATTATACTAGTTGCCCAAAAGAAACAATGACAAAATATATGGACAACTATTTCTCAGAAATAGAAACCTTCCCAAGAGTGGTGGGTGGCACACACCTATAATCCCACCACTCAGAGCCTGAGGCAGGAAGATCACGGTGAGTTCAAGACCAGGCTATACCACACAGTTAGATCCTGTCTCCTACACAGTTACACACACACACCAATAGAAACCTAAATGCCTAAGAAGGATTGAAAAAAAGTTGAATATTCCAGTAACCAGAGGAGTGCAAATTAAAAGTATTTGAGATACCACCTTATACTCAAAAGATTTGCAAAAATTAGAAAGTTGAGCAATCCCAACAGCCTTAGCAAAAATGTGAGAAAAAAGAATCCCCACCATGTGCTGAAGGCAGTGTTATAGGTAGTTAGACAGACATCTTGCAGGCAGACAGGCTGGCCCTGGAAAAGCCCATAAAGAAGCCAACTTGGAGGTTAGCATTATTGGGGGAGAAAAGTGCGCCACCCACGTAGGATAAACAGCAGTGCTTGATATTCTAAATAGGTGCCAATCTCCCCAGTGAAGGGCCAGGACTTTAAATCACCTCTCCCGGAAAAGACAATGGACTAAGAATTCTTATATACTTCTTCTATGATTGATTTCTCATAGGATCCCCATTTAATCAGTATTGCCTGAGCGATTATACTTGTAATCTTATTGGTTGATCATGGCTTTGTCCATTTTGTGATTTTTCTTACCTATGTTACCTAAGTTACTGTATTTGCAATGTTACTGGTTGACTATAATTTTGTCCCACCTTAAACCCGCCTCACCTCATGGCTTTACTCCATAAAAGCTCGCTGGGAAGTGAGGTAGGTGGGTTACTCCCTTGAGCCCCCCTTTTGTCTCTCTTAGGCAAAACTTTCTTTCTGAATAAAGCTTTTCCTACTCTTATTCTCCATCGTTCAGGAGGCTGAGGCAAGATAATTGCCATGAGTTCAAGGGGAGCCTGGACTGGGATCCTGTCTCAAAAAAAAAAGAAAAAGTCAGAGAGATGCACACATATCCGAACTCATACTTAAATATGTTAGAGTGTCTATCAAGGTCACTAAATAAGGCAGAAAGACTACTGTAAAATAAAACAGAATATGGTCTTGCATATACAATCATATACCAATGTTAGGGAAGAGGGATTAAGTGAAGTCTTTGCACTTAAAGTCTGAAAGGAACAACAAAAAAATCTAACCCCATCTTTTTCTTTTGAAGTGTTTCCATCCCACAAATGAGAACCAATGCCTCCTTTTTTTAGCTCGTTCTTGTAAACAGATGTGTGAGCAACAACTCAATGTTCACCAACCTACCAAGGCCTTCTGTGTCTCAGGTGACGCTTGAGCAAAGTCCACACCGGTGAAAACTCACGGGAGGGGAGAGAATGGTAGAGACACCGTTATTGCATTGCATAAGCCAAAGCCTAAATACAGCCTTACTTATGATGCTAGAAGTAAAGTGTAAGAGAAGAATAAACACAATGTGGGATCACATTAGAGACCTTAGCCTGGTTATTTCTATCAAGCAGAAAGAAAAATTCTTTGATGTATTATTTATGAAAACCAAAAGAGAGAAGACAAATTGGTAGGTCCAAGTCACCTGCAAAGACAATTTAGTTGGCAAAGGTATCCTAAGGCAATATAAAATGCCTATTCATCTATAAATTTTTATAGCTCAGTGAGGAAAATGTCCACCTAGCATGCTCTGACTTCCATCTTCAGCACTGCTAAATAAATAAATATTTTAAAATTTAAGTGACTTGATCTCAGGATTTTTTTTTTTTTTTTTTTTTTTTTTTTGGTTCAAATTGCTCTCAGCCAAACAGGAAACAAAGGATTCTGGTTTGATTCCAGGGCTCTTCCTTTTTAAGCCTGCCAGGTCTGTCCCTTTGCAGGGATCAAGAGCAAACACGGCTGACTACTCCTCTGTGTGTCTGAGAAGGCCCTTCTGACCCGCGTCCCTGCAGCTGCACACACCACCTGTGGAGCGAGGCTGTTGCCCTTTCAGTTCATTCTTTCTCATCTCCCACTGTGTGCCTGGCCAGACGACTGCTGGGAATTCACATGTCTTTTGTTTTCCTTAACTTTAGGACTATATCTGCCTCACTTAAATTACTCTCTAAGCAGGAACTGGTTTTAAATGAAAGCCTGAGGGGTGAGGGGATGGGGGAAGGGTAGGTGATTCTTGATTCTGTGGTATTGCATTATCATTTGATTCTCCATCTCAGTTACTTTTTGTACTTAAAAATTACTCAAGATGCTTAGTTTTTTGTTTTGTTTTGTTTTGGTTTTTTGTTTGTGTTTTGAGACCGGGTCCAGCTTTGTAGTTCAGGCTGGCCCTGAGCTCACTCTGTAGCCCAGGCAAGCCTCAAACTCAGCAATCCTTTTGCCTCTGCCTTCTGAATGCTGGGATTACAGGCAAGAGCCACCACGTCCGGCATTGTGGTGTGTGGTACTGATGGCTGGTGGGCGTGAATCACCACGCCTGTTATTGTTACATGTGGTTATGGGGAATTGAATTCAAAACCTTGTGCTTGGTAGGCAGGTGCTGGAACCACTGAGCTAAATCTCCGGCCACGCTTTTGAAAACACTTTTGGCTACTGTTTCTTTTGACTATAATTTCATACTGCACTCACCTACTGATTTAAATCAAAGGATATCAAGAGGTCCTTTAGCAGCACACCAAATTTAGTAAAAATTGGCTTTAAAACACATATAAACTTTGGAGTACATAGCTTTTTAAAAGTAGGTACAGACATACAATTAAACTACAGCTATCACAAAATCTTCTAATTCTGTAGAACATAAGAACCTTAACAGTTACTGACTAGTTCTAATCCCCCTGTGTGTGTGTGTGTGTGTGTGTGTCCACACTCTACATTTGTAACACACTCAGTAACAGCTCATCTACTTAATGAGACTCACCTGGAAAGAGGAACCATATGCTACAGTATGAAAGATTCCCGTTCTGTTTCCCGCACAACAAGTTTATTATTTCTTAGAGACTCTATGGGATTAAGTGATGATAAAAGTAATAATGTGATCACAGACATTTCCTGGTTTTTAGCTACCAGATTGTATCTTATCTTAAAGTGTGTGTATGACATGATACAAACCTATGAATGAAGAATAACTGAGTCCAGTTTATAGAGAGGCATTTGGTTCCTAAACATTTAGTAATCTTTTAACCTTATAATTAAATTCTACACTCCTGCTACTACAGCTTAAAATATTTAGCAATCATCTTAAAGTAATTTTATTAGCTATTTGTACTAAAGTACATACTACACTATCAAAAGCCTAGTAACAAAAACAAAGTCACAGTTTTTATGATTCAACGTCTGGTTTTGAATTTTTAATTTTATTATACATATTCATGTAGAAAAGTTGCAAAACACAGATGAACAGGAAGATAATGTTTTGTAATCTCACCACCTAGAGAAAATACCATTTTCCTATATATGTTTTAGTCTCATTTTCATTTTAAACAAGGATATTTTGCTTTGAAATTTTCACAGAAATAGACTTGTTTCTCCAAAGGTGTGCTTCTGAGAACTCAACTTCCCTTGTGCAGAAACAGACTCTTCTGGAGGAAGGAAGTGGCTTACATCCTGGCCAACAGGGGGTCGTTGTTACTCTAAAGAAATGGCATAAGTCCTTTTTTAGCCAGAAAGACAACATGACAGAGTTTAAGAGTTGGACTTACCTTGAGAGTAGGCAAATTTTATTTAAAAACAGATTTTTTTTTTTTGAGATAGGGTCTCGCTTTGTAGTTCAGGCTGGCCCTGAGCTCACTATGTAGCCCAGGCAAGCCTCGAACTCAACAGTCCTCCAGTCTCTGCCTCCTGAGTTCTGGGATTATGGGTGTGAGTCACCACACCCAGCATTGTGGTATGTGGTTATGGGGAATCAAACTCCAAACTTTGTGATACGAGAGAGATGCCAGAACCACTGAGCTAAATCCCCAGCCCCTAAAAATAAACTTTTAAGGACAGATTTTACTCACATAGAATGAGCTAGGTATTTTCCTTGCCTTCTCACTAATTATTACATCCCAGAAAGATGGTTTGAATCCCAAATGTTTCTTTTGTGCTAGATAAACCATGTGTACATTACTGAAGTCTCATCTGCCACAATTTCTTCCTATGTTAAATGCAAACAATATTTCATTGGGTTCTTGCAAAGACCAGTGGATTGTCATAACAGTACTTAGTGTTTGGCCCGAAGTAAAAAGGTTTCCACAAATGGCAGCAAGACTGCAGTTGTGTGTTGGCATGAGGATTATGAGAAGCGTCATTTGAAATCTCTGCTGCACTTAGTAATTATTGATATTAGTAGAACAGTATTCCAGGGAGTGGTTGCTCTAAACCACTGACTTTTTTTACTTAGCAACACTCCTCAATTTCCTAGTCCAGGGCTGTTCAGTAGAGCTTTCTTTGATGACAGAAATAGTAACTTGTGATATACAATACAGCAGTCACTACTGACCACATGTAGCTTTTGAGCTCTTGAAATGTAGCTAGTGCAACCAACGAATGAAACTTTAGTTTTAATTTGAATTTCAATAGTCAGAGCTACTCCCATGATTTCTGTCTTCTTTCCATTTCCTCTAAGGCACAAAGTAGATCCGTCTGTAGGGACTTTAGTAATGCCTCCTCCTTTAGTCAGTTTCAAGTGACATTGTTTTCTACCTAGCACTTTCTTGATTAGAAAATCCTACCACTTAGAAAAAGAAATAAATTGGCTATATTTCCGATGTTAAGCTTGTCTACCAAGTCTGCATTTTAACTAAGCACTTTGCAAATTTGTGTGCAAGTAATTTTTTAATAATAAATTAATAAGTTTTTGATAGAATAGTTTAAAAGGCTACTTCACAGATCTGGTGTGAAAAGGAGGTATTTCTGCTACCAAATGCCTTTGCTTACAATTTTCAGCAAGGTTTGGTATTTGGTTTGTTTGTTTTGTTTTTTTAGTACTGGGTATTAAACCCAGAATCTTTCCACTGAGCAACCACCCAAGTCCTTTTTATTATTATTATTTTTATTTTTTAATTTTTTTTTGAGGCAGGGTTTCACTTTGTAGTTCAGGCTGTCCCTGAGCTCACTATGTAGCCCAGGCAAGCCTGGAACTCAGCAATCTTCCTGCCTCTGCCTCCCGAGTGCTGGAATTAGGGGCGTGAGCCACCATGCCCAGTACTGTGGTATGTGGTACTGATTGCTGATGGGCATGAGTCACCATGCCCAGCATTGTATGTGGTTACTGGGATCGAACTCAGGACCTTGTGCCTGCGAGGCAGGTGCCGGAACTGCTGAGCTAAATCTCCAGCCCCAAGTCCTTTTTATTTTGACACAAGGTCTTGCTCAGTTGCTAAATTGCCCAGGCTGGACCTAAATTTGGGGTCCTCTTGCTTTGGCTTCCTGCATAGCTGAGATTGCAGGTATGTACCTGCAATCTCAGTGCTTGGCTTTCAGCAGGGTAACACTTTTATTATTATTATTATTCTATTAAATTTATTGATAGATTTTAGGTATACATTATGATCACATTCATCATTGGGAATTTGTACCTGTGCATGATATATCTTGGTTCTTGTTTTTCCCCATCCCCACCTTTCTTTCCACCCCTCTACTCATCCCTATTTACAAAAGTTTTGTTTCCATTTTTCCCTTCTTTTCTCATATCTTTTCACACCCCCCCCCCTTATTTTTAAAACCTTTTCTGCTCTGCTGTGTCTCTTAGGGGGAGTTCTGTGTCTCCCTGCAGACATTCTCGCAGACCCAGTTCTGAGCCTTAAACTGAAACTACCCCCCTCCAGTGCCTGGTGGTCTGTTTTTGGCCAGATGCCCACATTGGGAGTACTGAGCTCCTCAAAACCAGCAGCTGTGGGACTGACCTGGAAGCAAACCCATACCCCACCTCCAGCCCACCCCACCTCTTCCAGGGTCCATGGCCCTGCTCTTCCTCCCTCTGAGTTAAGACCAGGCTCTACTTCAGGTCCCAGAGAAAGCATTTGGCACTTACATCAGGGAAATGCTCTAACACCAAGCAATGAAAACAAAGCCGGGTTTGCATTAGCTTCCTTCTCTCCCGGGGAAAGGCTGCCACCTGCTGTAACATATTAGCACTGGGCTTTTCCAAGGTCACTACACAACCACATCCTTCCTACAAAACTAATGTATGCACAACCCTGTTCACCTTCACCCTTGTGAGTCAGGAATATGAATAATGCCCAGAAGGGACTGGCACCACTTTAATTCAGAATATAAGAGCACCCTCCCTCCCTAGGTGTGAGAATGTGTGTGTGTGTGTGTGTGTGTGTGTATCCCTCTCCCTCTCTGCTTTTAAAGCAGGCTCTCCCTATGTATTCAGGCTTGGCTTGCACTGTGGCCCAGGCTGGCCTCAAACGTGCAGTGATCCTCCTGCCTCAGCCTCCCAAGTACTGAGAACACAGGTGTGTGCCACTGCTCCCAGTAAGAACATTCTTTCTGTAGCCCTCAGCAGCAACATGTTGAAAATTAGCTCATACTAACCTCCACAAAAATCTCCATTGATAGTCTTAACTGTTTTCTCAGTCTTTCTAGTTCTGTGTGTCATTATTCTTTACAGCACTGGCAAGTCTTTGACAGCTAAAAGGATTTGGGAAAATAAAAGTTGATCATCCTCAGGGCAGGATCTGAGTCTTGATCCTAGCTTTCTTTTTCTTTATTTTTTATTTTTGGCAGTACCAGGGATTGAACTCAGGATCTTGTACTTGTGAGGGAGGCACAGCACCCCTGAGCTACATCTCTCGGCTGATCCTAACTTTCTACATGAATCCCAAGTTGCTCATTGGAAACAGAGCTTTCCACAATACCTATTTCATTACAGAAAAGCTCTGTTTGTTCTTAGTCTTCTTGGTGGGGTTAGTGTACCTAGGAAGAGAAAGCATATTTTCATGGCTCAGAAAAACAAAAGTGAAGAAATTTGGTACATTTAACCCCAAATAATAGTGCTTTGGTATATTGATTCATTTGAACTGATGTATTTGAAAAGCAGTAAATGCTGGGAGAAAGTTTTCTCTGAACTCTCCTTATTTTTGTAAAAGATAGATCTCCCCAAAGGAACTCCTTTGTCATAAGTCTCCCTCCAGGAGTATTGTAGATAGACAAGAATGGTCCTTTACCATAGGAGAGGATACTAGGGTTGACATCACTTCTAGATATCCCGTCACAATCTATTATATCCTCTGGTTTTTTGAGGTCCTTTTCCTCTTTCTCTGTGTCATTTACACTTGCTAAGTTACCTATGTCCCTCTTCCTCTCCCTAAGCTCTCAAATCTGTTTTGTTTTGTTTTGTTCTGGTTTTGAGACAGGGTCTCTCTTTGTAGTTCAGGCTGGCCCTGAGCTTACTATGTAACCCAGTCAAGCCTCAGACTCAGCAATCCTCCTGCCTCTGCCTCCCGAGTGCTGGTGTTACAGGCATGAGCCACCACCCCCTGCATTGTGCTGTGTGGTACTGATTGCTGGTGGGCATGAGTCATCACACCTGGTATTGTTGTATGTGGTTACTGGGGAACAAACCAGGGACCTTGCGCTTGCTAGGCAGGCACCGGAACCACTGAGCTAAATCTCTGGCTCCCAAATCTGTTTTTTTAAGAATTCATTTTGCAGGGCCGGAGGGTTAGCTCAGTGGTTCTGGCGCCTGCCTCACAAGCGCAAGGTCCTGAGTTTGATCCCCGGTAACCACATATAATGATGGGTGTGGAGACACGCCCACTAACAATCAACACCACATACCACAGTGCCAGACGTGGTGGCTCATGCCTGTAATCCCAGCACTCGGGAGGCAGAGACAGGAGGATTGCTGAGTTCGCAGCGGCTTGCCTGGGCACCATAGTGAGCTCAGGGCCAGCCTGAACTACAAAGCGAGACCCTGTCTCAAAAAGCAAAAAAATAAATAAATAAAAATAAAAATAAAAATTAAAATTAAAAAAAAAAAGAATTCATTTTGCAGGCCAGAGATTTAGCTCAGAGGTTCTGGCACCTGCCTCGCAAGCGCAAGGTCCTGAGTTCGATCCCAGTACCCACATACAAGAATGCTGGACGTGGTGACTCATGCCCACCAGCAATCAACGAGCAATCAGCACCACATTCCACAGTGCCGGGCGTGGTGGCTCACTCCTGTCATCCCAGCACTCGGGAGGCAGAGACAGGAGAATTGCTGAGTTTGCAGCTTGCCTGAGCTACATAGTGAGCTCAGGGCCAGCCTGAACTACAAAGCGAGACCCTGTCTCAAGAAAAATTAAAATAAAATAAAAAAGAATTCATTGTGCCCCTTTTGATCCCCCATCAATGGAATAAATTTGTACGTAGTACATTTCTCCTGTTAATGTGCTGTCAATCAGTTTCATAGATCTACCTATCCTACCCAGGAAGGCAGAGAAAAAGTCCCTCTCCTACAAAACCAAAATAAGATGCGGGCACAGGGCCCAGCACTTTAGTCCTCAGAAGCCCTCTCCACACCCACCCAGTCATCACCACCAGCTGCCACTGTCTCCCTCTACTCAACTTCTTTTTTTCTCTGCTGGAGATGAAACCAAAAGGCATTGTACCACTGAGCTGCATCCCTAGCCCTTCTCAGATTATTATGTCACAACTTAGCAGGTTTGTTTTCCTAATTGTTCATTTTTGCTAATATTAAAATAATCTTTGTTAAACAAAAGTACATTTTCCTTTACTGTAATCATTCATCACAGCGAGGAATATGTAGCAAATGCTCCACGAAGATGTGTTGCACAAGTAAATTATTTATAACCAATGACCAGGAACGGGAATGGAGAGTTACACATTAAAGCAGTTCTGGTATAAACAAACTCAGTGTCTCTTGATACAAACTACTAAATAGCTTTTCTAACTTACTTGCAATGTCAACAGATAAATTAGGACATCATTTCCATTGCTACATTTTTCTGAATCTTGTTAGTTCACAGGAGGTCAAAATGTGACAACAATATTGCTGAAATCAAAGCACAAGGAGAATCTGAATCCATGTGAAGAGTGTGAGTCAAATTTTAATTGTTTTTAAAGTTTATGTAAGACTGAAGTTTAATTTTAATTTTGTTATCAGGGAATCAAACTCAGGACCTTGCGCTTACAAGGCAGATGCCAGAACCACTGAGCTAAATCCCCAACCCATTTTGAGGTTTTCTGTTTTTTTTTTTTTTAATTTTTCACTTCCTTAAATTCTTTTTCTAATTTTCAGAGAAGAACATGTGACTGGGCCAGTTACCCACCCAGATTCAAACAGATCTAAGCAGTTTGGCTTGATTTGCTTTACCCCAAAGTACTAAAGTGGGAAAAAAACATTTTTTTTTCAGTACTAGGGATTGATCCCAGGACCTTTACACTGAGCTCTGTCCCCAGCACTTTTATTTATTTAGTTTTATTTTGAAGTAGGGTCTCACTGAGTCATTAAATTGCCCCGGCTGGGTTCAAACTTGCAGACCTCCTGCCTCAGCCTCCCTGAGTGCTGGGATTACATGTGTGACACCGTGTCCTATGGGACAAAATTTTTTATAAGATGAAGTGAGGGCTAGAAGGGAAGAGATAAGAGCCTGCACCTCTGAGTTGCTCAGAGCATGGTCCCCAGACTTGCTCCATTAGCATCCTTAGGGAATCTGTTAAGAGATTCAGAATTGGGCCGGAGGGTTAGCTCAGTGGTTCCGGCGCCTGCCTTGCAAGCGCAAGGTCCTGAGTTCGATCCCCGGTAACCACATATAATGCTGGGCGTGGAGACACGCCCACCAACAATCAACACCGCATACCAAAGTGCCGGACGTGGTGGCTCACGCCTGTAATTCCAGCACTCGGGAGGCAGAGACAGGAGGATTGCTGAGTTTGCAGTGGCTTGCCTGGGCACCATAGTGAGCTCAGGGCCAGCCTGAACTACAAAGCAAGACCCTGTCTCAAAAGCAAAAAAAAAAAAAAAAGAGATTCAGAATCTCAGGCCTCAGCTCAGACGTGCTGTATGTGGCTCTGCATTGTAACAAGAACTCCGGAAACACACTGAGTTGGAGAAGCAGTTCCCTAGAACGTACACTTTTCAGACTTCTTCCAGTTTCTATAAGTTTTAGCAGGAACAATAAAAACCACTGTGACTTTTAAAAATACAGATCTAAAGATAAGCAAACACCATTTTATAATTGTAGTTTGGCTAATTCTTATGCAAACATTCATAGAGGGTTTTTTTTTTTAAAGTCAAATGTACTATGAAGTGTTGGGATTACAGGCTTGAGCCACCATGCCTGGGATTGTGGTATGTGGTACCAGGGATCGAACTTGGAACCCTGAGTTTGCTAGGCGGATGCCAGAACCACTGAGCTAAATTCCCAGCCCCATAACTGGATTTCTTGACTTCAACAGATCTCCCTTATCTTCTTCAAGTGCTGATATCATAGATACAGATCACATAACTGGGTAGCAGGGTGGAGGCTACAGAAGGTCCCAAAAGCATTGGTTCTCTGTAGGCTCAGTAAAATACTAAAAATGCATTACATCTTCTATCAATATCCAGTATTGCCTCTGCCCTTCTCCTTCCACAGATGTTCATCCCAAGATACATCCATGTGATCATCTCTTTTTCATAGTCTATGTACCAAGGGACGCAACTTCCAACAACTGACAATGCCAAGGACTGATGACAATGTGGTACAACTGTAACTCCCACACACTACTTTTCAGACTATAACTTAGTACAACCACTTTTGAAAACAGAAAGAATCGCCTAAGACTGAGCATAGGCAGACCCTATGATCCAGCAACACAAATCCCAGGTATATCCAAAATAGAAAGGCAGATAGATAGATCTATATAACAATGACCATAGCAGTACTATTTCCAAGTGGCAAAAATTTGAAACCCAAATAGTGATCCATAGTATAGCAAAAAGCCCACGGAATATTCATACAATGAAAAATACACCATAGATTCTCTATAATTATAAATACTGCATATACCAGAGAATAGTGAATATAGTTTGTATGAACAAACTACTGCTACACATGACAATATGGATGATCTTGCAAGCATAATGTTAAGTGCAGTGAGCCAGGCACCAAAAATGTTGCTATTTATATATCTAACATTTGTATGTAATTATATTGAAATTTATATGTTCAAAAACAGGCAAAACTAAAGTTGGTAGAAGTTAAAAGAGGACTAACTTTGGAGAGTGACTTGGAGAAGATGAAAAGGAGCCTTCTGGAGAGTTGTTAATGTATTTTTTGATATGAGATTGGTTATACAAGTGTTTTCATTTTGTGAAAGTTAATTGAGCTGTCCATTTTAATGTACTTATGGTATATCAACAAAAGGTCCTTATCTATTTAGGCAAACATACTAAAGTGTTAATGGGTGAAATGATATAATACCAGGGATTTTCTTTAGGAGCTTTACAAAAATAAATATGTATAGGCTAGATAAAATAGAAATACAGAATATTAGTAATTTTTATTTATTTAAATTTTTTGAATATTGGTAATTTTTTTTTTTTTTTGAGACAGGGTCTCACTTTGTAGTTCAGGCTGGCCCTGAGCTCACTGTGTAGCCCAGGCAAGCCTGGAACTCAGCAATCCTCCTGTCTCTACCTCCCGAGTGCTGGGATTACAGGCGTGAGCCACCACCACGTCCAGCACTGTGGTATGTGGTATTGATTGTTGGTGGGCATAAGTCTCCACGCCCAGCATTGTATGTGGTTACCGGGGATCGAACTCAGGACCTTGCGCTAGGAAGGCAGGCGCCGGAACCACTGAGCTAACCCTCCGGCCCAATATTGGTAATTTTTAAGTCACGTAATATTCATGAAAGTCTTCTATTCTCTCTACTCTTGTTTATTTCAATGTTTTATAAAACAAGATTTAAAAAATAAGCTATGGGCCAGGAATGGAGGCACATTCCTGTAATTCCCAGATACTTGGGAGGGCAAGGCAGGAGGGTTTCAAGTGTGAGACCAGTTGGACAACTTCGTGAGACCTGTCTCAAAATTTTTAAAGGGGCAGGAAGTTGGGGATGTAGCATGGTGCTACGCTACATGTTGTGGGAGGCCCTAGGTTCAGTATGCAGCAC
>PVIC010039781.1:0-16966 GCA_004025085.1 Thryonomys swinderianus | reverse complement strand
TTTTTTTTTTTTTTTTTTTTTTGCTTTTTGGAGACAGGGTCTCGCTTTGTAGTTCAGGCTGGCCCTGAGCTCACTATGGTGCCCAGGCAAGCCACCGCGAACTCAGCAATCCTCCTGTCCCTGCCTCCCGAGTGCTGGGATTATAGATGTGAGCCACCACATCCGGCATTGTGGTATGCGGTGTTAATTGTTGGTGGGCGTGTCTCCACGCCCAGCATTATATGTGGTTACCGGGGATCGAACTCAGGTCCTTGCGCTTGCGAGGCAGGCACCGGAACCACTGAGCTAACCCTCCGGCCCCAAAGCAACATTTTTAACATAGATTACAAAAGAATTATCTAAACCCTGGACTTTGCAGGCAACAGACATACAGTTCCCTCTGTGGAGAGGCTAGAAGCTCTCCTCCTATGGTGACCCAGAGGAAAACTACATAGCACTAGAACAGGGCTTATCGTGTATAATCAGTATGACAGTGTCTGTGTTGGTGCAAGAGGGCTACTCAATAAATTGATGTAAGAATACTCCTTACCTCTTCCCCGAGCAGGGGAGAGAGACATGGGAAAGATCCCAGGGCAGGATACTAGGGCCCAGAAAGGAGCAGGGTAGAAGAAACAATCTTACTTGTAGACCCTGTCCTCTGACTAGAGGGAATATGCTCTAGCCCTGGTATCCACCTGCATGTCCATGACTGGATTCATGAAAAAGATGGTCTGATTCTTTCTGCAAACAACCTGGCAAATAGTTTTGGGAAAGGAAAGATGACATACTTTTCAAAAAAGGTTAAAGGCTTCTGAGGATAAAAGAAGACTGGCCCTGGGACTGAAATAATTTTTCTTTCTTTTTTTTTTTTTTTTTGAGACAGGGTCTTGCTTTGTAGTTCAGGCTGGCCCTGAGCTCACTATGTAGCCCAGGCAAGCCTCGAACTCAGCAATCCTCCTGCCTCTGCCTCCTGAGTGCTGGGATTACAGGTGAGAACCACCTCGCCCGGCACTGTGGGATGTGGTATTGATAGCTGCTGGGCATGAGTCACCATGCCCAGCATTGTATGTGGTTACTGGGATCGAACTCAGAGCCTTGCGCTTGTGAGGCAGGCACCGGAACCACTGAGCTAAATCTCTGGCCCTGAAATAATCCTTTTGGTAGCAATAAAAATTCTGAGTTCTATCTTATAAAATGTTGTTTCCACAGATCTTATGGTGAGAGATCAACAAAGTTCTTCCTGTCTGCAGTTTCTTTCTCCAATAAAGAAAAGAGTAATGATAAGCCACTTCACAGGCTTCTACTCTTTGGCTACTGAGAAATTACTCACCTTCTAGGAGAGGAATCATGGTCCTCTGAAGAACTGTGAGTAAGCTGGTCTTGAGTGTGTCTTGCTGTATAGTTGGGGAACCCAGCATATGTATTAGGGAAAGAAAAGGGATTGTATACTGGGATCTGTAGAAGCAATAAACAATGGTACATGAGTTACCATAGACCCTTGTGGAACAAAGTACATAAGTAAATTTGTAGACCTTAGTATAATACTGAGTATTTTCTATGTGTACAGATGTGTGCATCTATAGGTTTTTTTTTTTTTTTTGAGACAGGGTCTCACTTTGTAGTTCAGACTGGGGCTGAGCTCACTGCATAGCCTGGGGAAGCCTTGAAGTCAGCAATACTCCTATCTCTGTCTCCCAAGTAGTGCTGGGATTACAGGTGTGAGCCACCACACCTGGGCAGGTTTGCTTTTTTTTTTGGAGACAGGGTCTCGCTTTGTAGTTCAGGCTGGCTCTGAGCTCACTATGTAGCCCAGGCAAGCCTGGAACTCAGCAATACTCCTGTCTCTGCCTCCCGAGTGCTGGGATGACAGGTGTGAGCCACCACGCCTGGCACTGTGGTATGTGGTATTGATTGCTGGTGGGCGTGACTCACCATACCCAGCAATGTATGTGGTTACTGGGGATCGAACTCAGGACCTTGCGCTTGTGAGGCAGGTGCCGGAACCATTGAGCTAACCCTCCAGCCCAGGTTTGCTTTTTTTTTACACAGGGCTCACTATGTTCAGACTGATCTTGCATTCACCATCTAGTCCAGGCTGGCCCTGAACTTGAACAGATCCTTCTGCCTCAGGCTTCTGAGTGCTAGGGTTACACGTGAGTGGCACCACGCCTGGCTCACTTTGTATATGCTGAACACTGTGCTAGGCAATTTACATTTTCTCATGTAAACTTCATGATTATCTTATGAAATCAGTAGTACTGTTCACATTATTTTATAGACTATATTATCATGTTGCTTTTTCATTGCTTTATCTATGTTTATGATTTTGTTCTTCCAGGTAGTTTTATGCTTAGTTTACATGTGAGGATAATGTAGCTGTGATAATTTTTTCTTTTATTTTTTGAGACAGGGTCTCACTTTGTAGGTCAGGCTGGCTCTGAACTCACTATGTAGCCCAGGTGAGCCTCGAACTCAGCAATCCTGTCTCTGCCTCCCAAGTGCTGGGATGACAGGTGTGAGCCACCACATCCCACACTGTGGTATGTGGTACTGATTGCTGGTGGGTATGAGTCATCATGCCTAGTATTGTCATATGTGGTTACTGGGATCGAACCAGGGACCTTGCACTTGCTAGGCAGGCAGTGGAACCACTGAGCCAAATCTCAGGCTCCTGGCTATGATATTTCTTATCTCATGAGCTGAGGAAAAGACCTTGCACCAGACATGGTGGCTCACGCCTGTAATCCCAGCACTCGGGAGGCAGAGGCAGGAGGACTGCTGTGAGTTCAAGGCTTGCCTGGGCTACATAATGAGCAAAGGGCCAGCCTGAACTACAAAGTGAGACCCTGTCTCAAAAAAAAAAAAAAAAAAAGAGCTCTTGCTGTGTACAGGGATCAATAAACTCTTGGTCATGATTTGTTTTATTTTAATGTGCTACTGGAGAGTAAACTCAGGACCTTGCACTTGCCAGGCAGGCACAGTAGCTCAGTACCACTGAGCTACTTCTCCAGGCCTTGAGCATGTTCTTCTGCACTCATCCATTCAACATGCAGTGATACCCACTCTGTGTCAGATGCTGGGTCCATGCATGTGTGAAAGGGGTGAATAAAGTAAACCTTTGCCTCAATAGAGGTGGGATAATGTGGAAAATTATTTCCTTTATAGCTGAATTCTTTGAAAGAGCTGTCTTATACACCACTGCTAGTTCCTCTTTCAGTCTTTTGTTTTTTCACAAATGATCAATGATTTCACTGGTACAGAATTAAAGAAGCAGTGGATATGGTTTCAGATTTTACACTGCAACTAATGTTTTATTTAAAAATGATATATAACTCATGTATTGTTACATTTACCCCTTAAAATGTTTTATTCATGGTTTTTAGGATATTCACTGTTCTGTGACTAGGACTAATTCTCGAACCTTTTCATTATCCCTTAAAAGTAAAGAGATTGTTAGGAGACAACAATCCATATGTAATGTGTTCTGTAAGATGGAAAGTACCTCAAAACAGAAAGACTCTGTGTAGGTTTTGCTCAGGACAACCTTATTAGTTCGCTGTGGGCAGCACATACCAGTGAGGTGTGGGTCTTTACCCCACGCCTTGCTTGCCTCTCTTCTTTGAAGTGCGTCAAACTCTCCAGAGGGGAGACAGCAACCTTTATTTGCCCTTGGCACTCTCCACTGAAGTCTGTAATGTTGTACCAGCCACAGATAAACTGGAAGCCAGAGAGCAGCGGGGCGAGATCCACTGAGGCAAAACCAATTGCTCTCTCCTCATCTGTGGGGAGAGAGAAGAGTGGGGCAGTGTGGTGGGACACATCCTGCACAGAGAGGCTGACTGGGGTGACTGGGGGTTTGGTGACTCCAAAGCCATCACAGAGATGATAATGAGTCTGAGCGAGCAGGTCCTGCTGGAGTCCCTTTCTGTGTGGCAGGGAAGAGCTGGCAGGGCTGATTCATGCATCTAGCAAACATGCTGGAACTTAATTCTTATTCTTTTTTTTTTTTTGAGACAGGGTCTTGCTTTGTAGTTCAGGCTGGCCCTCAGCTCACTACGTAGCCCAGGCAAGCCTTGAACTCAGCAATCCTCTTGTCTCTGCCTCCCGAGTGCTGGGATTACAGGTGTGAGCCACCATGCCCAGCACAGTGGTATGTGGTATTGATGGCTGCTGGGCGTGAGCCACCACACCCAGCATTGTATGTGGTTACCGGGGATCGAACTCAGGGCCTTGTGCTTGTGAGGCAGGTGCTGTAACCACTGACCTAAATCTCCGGCCCGAGGAAAATTCTTAAAACAAGAACAACCTATCAGATCCTGTTTTGTACCTGGAAATGCTAGGATCTTGCTTTATAAGCTAGAGTCAGCAGAAGACTTAATACCAAAGTGAAGAAAAATCACTTGTCTATGACATGCTGTTATTATTGATAGATATTATTAGAAAGGTACAAATACACTTGGATTTCTGCTCTAAGCAGGTAGTCAAACAAAAGATCATTTCTAGTATTTAAATTCTATAGGAGAACAATGTAGCTCTCTGTGGGATTTTCTGTCATACATGGATTCCTGGTACCATAAGTGCCATAATTTAACTTGGTCAAAAAAAATAAGAAAAAAAGTTGACATATTGTCAGTAGGATGTCAGTTTCTTTCTTTCTTTCCTTTCTTTCTTTCTTTCTTTCTTTCTTTCTTTCTTTCTTTCTTTCTTTCTTTCTTTCTTTCTTTCTTTCTTTCTTTCTTTCTTTCTTTCTTTTTCTCTTTCTCTCTCTCTCTCTCTCTCTCTCTTTCTTTCTTTTGCTTTTTGAGACAGGGTCTCGCTTTGTAGTTCAGGCTGGCCCTGAGCTCACTATGGTGCCCAGGCAAGCCGCTGCGAACTCAGCAATCCTCCTGTCTCTGCCTCCCGAGTGCTGGGATGACAGGCATGAGCCACCAGGCCTGGCACTGTGGTATGGGGTATTGATGGCTGGTGGGCGTGAGTCTCCACGACCAGCATTGTATGTGGTTACCGGGGATCAAACTCCAGACCTTGCGCTTGAGAGGCAGGCACCGGAACCACTGAGCTAACCCTCCGGCCCTGTCAGTTTATTTTTATAACCTGATAAATATTTAAACAAGAGTTCATACCTCCTTTATGCCAGACTTTGAAGACCAGAGTTTGCTGTGGGTCCAGAAGAAGCTCTTTAGATAGCCTGTTAAGATAGACAATCACCACAAATAAACTATGTGGGAATCCTCTTTAATATGAAACAAAATTTGAAGACACATTGTAGCTTACCAAAATTATTTCACTTCATCTTCACAGACACCATTATCCAGTGTACTTTTATCTTCAGAGTCTACAGAAGGGGATGGAGGCTTCAAGGTGAAGTAATTTGCCAGGACACCTCCATGGTATCCCCCTTGTCCACGACAGAAGGGAGCATGGAAAGGGAGCATGGAAAGTATGCAGTGACAACTTTAGTGGGCTGGGTAAGGATTGTTTTTATGCCTTAAGGTGGTGGAATGGTGAGAAGGAAGAAGGGGAAAAAGAACATTTATTGAGTGCTTATCTTGGCTTAGGGATACTGTCAAGTGTTTTATGTATATTTGATCTGCACAAAAGCCTGTGTGATGTGAATCATCCCTACTGTACAGATTATGGAGCCTGTAGGCTCAGAGATGTAAAGTGATTTGGTTAGGGGCACATAAGAGAAACTGATGGGGTTGGGTTTTGACCCTTGTTTGCTTGATTCCATTGCTATATAGTATGGAAGCAAGGCAACAAAATAAGAAAGCGTTCAGTGTTCCTAACAAAGAAGCTGAAGTGTAAATCACTGAGCATATTGAATAGATTCTGTAAGAAGCAAATTATATTTTTTCCATTACAAACTAAACTCTGTAAAGTTCTAAACCAGTGGCCAATACTCCAGCTGAACAAAATGGAGAACCAGAGAAAACTGACTTAATTTTGTTGTGTAAATACAACTGGTGATCTAAAGAGAGCTTACTTCAAGATCAACAAGGGGAAGTAAAAATGCTAAGATGTGACATGTACAGGCAACAATACCTCAAGATGATTGTAATTACTATATATTATAAACATATACCAGTAAAATATACATTGAAAAATCAACACAACGCACTGAGCTGAAACGAGACAAACCCAATGTCAGAATTTTAACTGTAGTTGGGAGTCAAAAGAGTCACCTTTGAATTCTAGCTCTGTTAGTACTTGAGTTGACCATGTGCATGCACTTGGCTTGCTGGAACCTTGGTCTTCTCACTTGTTACATGGGATAATATTATGTACATACAAGGAGCAAGAGGATCAAAGGAAATAATTTTGTGATGAAAGAATTATATATGCACCATCATTCATCTCTCTTCTAATTCTGCCTTTGTAACTAGCAGACTGTATAATCTCCCTAGACCACAGACTCTTCAGATCTAAGGGTCTCTCTTTTAAGTTTATAGGTTTACAATTACATTATAAACATTATACTTATAAATTGGTAGGGTGTGAAGAACAAATCATCTCTGTTTTGAAGCTCAACTACCTGCTTCCCTGATGTCTGGAGCAGACTTGATATTTCAGATAGCATTCCCTGGACAGCAGCGCCAGAATTTCTATAATTTCCAGTAGCTCACTATAGATACTGTATTACTGAGTTTTCAGGCAGACCAGCCTCTTTGACCCACCTCTCTCAGAAAAGAGTCCTAACTAAAAATTCCTATATGCTTGTTATTCCACTTGATTTCTCATTTGATCCCCATTTAATCAATATTACCTAAGCAACTATACTTGTTTTAATCTTATCAGTTGATCATGGTTTTGTCCATTTTGTGATTTCTCACTGTACAATATTACCTAAATGACTGTACTTGCAGTTACTGGTTGACTGTAATTTTGTCCCACCTTAAACCCAGCTCACCATGTGTTTTTGCTCCATAAAAGCCCCCTGGCAAGTGAGGTGGGTGGGTCACTCATTTTCAAGTCCCCCTTCTGTCTCCAATACGTAGAAGCTTTCTTTCTCAATAAAGTTTCTTCTACTCTTAATCTCCATCGTTCCTAAAATTCATTCTTCGATTTTACAGAACACGAACTTGCATTTCAGGTATCTAGCATGTCAGGAACTAAGCCTTGCTCCCCTACATCACTACCATGCCTGGCTTATGTTAATTACCTTCAATTTATAGTGCCTGCAACTGGTGGAACATATAAAAAAACCACTTCACTGAGTACTTTTTAAGTTGTAACAATCAGAATTAAAAACACTGTACCAAAACCTTTAAATCACTGCTAGGTATGAATTCATAAGCACTAGAATTAAATGACTGCCTACATAAAAGAAGCAGTTTTCTAGTGTTGCTCAAATACTGTTGTATCTATTACATTTCTCTTTTTAGTATATGTGCTGCCGAAGTGAGCACATTTCTCTTTTTAATTATTAATTTTTTTGAGACAGGGTCTCGCTTTGTAGTTCAGGCTGGCCCTGATTTCACTATGTAGCCCAGGCAAGCCTTGAACTCAGCAATCCTCCTGCCTCTGCCTCCCGAGTACTGGAATTATAGGCATGAACCACTATGCCCAGCGTTGTGGTATGTGCTAATGGGGGATTGAACTAGGGACCTTGCACTAAGGACTTGCAAGGCAGGTGCAGGAACCACTGAGCTAAATCCCTGGCCCCACATTTCTCTTTATTTGTTGCTGTTTTTTTTTTTTGGTGGTACCAGAGATTGAACTCAGGACCTTGCACTTGCCAGGCAGGTGCAGAACCACTGAGCTCTATCCCCAGATCCTCTGTTACACTGTTTGATCTGAAATCATCTCTAGGAACAAAACTAGAATTCTGGAAGGGTGATGAACATCAGACAATACACACCTTGACTGCTGTTGAAAGTTCCAGATGGGGGAATCTGTGTTTTCAACCACTTGGGTATATACAGGTGATGACTCATCTGCTGTTGCAAAAGATACACGACAACTGGGTATGGGTACTTTCCGCTCTGTCAAGGGACTCCCTGAAATAGAATACAGTACAGCGATCACCAAAAAGAGTGTCCTAGGAAAAACTCCGTGATACAGGTGCAGCCAGGACTATTCCTAGCCATCTCCTACTTTTGGGTCTTTGTTCAAGCTACTCCCTAAATCTGAAATGTTTCTAGCACTTTTTCTGCTACTTTACTCTGCCACTGATCTACTAAACTACTTCATTCTGCTTCCCTGGCCCTAAGTTTTCTCATGTGAAACCTGCTCTTAAATCATTTCCCACAATATGATTTTAATTTTGGGAAAAAAAAAGATTTTTTTTTTGAGACAGGGTCTCCCTTTGTAGTTCAGGCTGGCCCTGAACTCACTACATAGTCCAGACAAGCCTCGAACTCATGGCAATCCTTCTGCCTCTGCCTCCTGAGTGTTGGGATTACAGGAGTGAGCCACCACACCTGGCACTGTGGTATGTGGTACTGGAAATTGAGCTTGGGACCTTATACTATGCCAGTCAGACCCCATAAACACTGAGCTAAGTCCCCAATCAAGATTCTAATTTTTTATATATATACCAATACCACACAGATTTCTTTCTTTCTTTCTTTTTTTGAGACAGGGTCTCGCTTTGTAGTTCAGGCTGGCCCTGAGCTCACTATGTAGCCCAGGCAAACCTCGAACTCAGCAATCCTCCTGCCTCTGCCTCCCGAGTGCTGGGATTACAGGCTTGAGCCACCAAAAGCCTGGCATCACACACAGGTTTCTTTTTAATGCCACTGCCTCACCAAGTTTTATTCTTGAAACTACTATTTGCTAAAGGCTTGAAAACAAAACTACTATTTTCATTTTGGAAGAAAATTTTTCCTTACTCAGAAAAAGTTCCTTTGGCCAAACAGGTAATAAAGAAATCAACATGAGAGGGCAGGTTTATCAGGTTTCCTGGGTTTCCTTTTATGGGTAGAAATTCATCTGGGGCTGTTTACATTTCTGGAAAGGTCAAGTTCTGAAACACTTTGGAGGTAGCCAGAAGGAAGTCACTGTACCTCCCACAGAGTTAAGACAAACAAGAACAGTTAAGAAGACCTGAGATAAACCAGCTTTACCAATTAAGAATTTTCACTGAATTTCTTGTTTTACATAGTTTTACATACTACTGTGTATCACAGTAGTATAAATAGTACTTTTGTGCACCACGAATGGCATAGTTATTTCAATGAGATTATAACAACTTCTCATGTTTGTATAACACTTTCTAGCTGGCACACTGTTTTCTTATACACTGAATTTATACTGATAACACTTCTGGAAATTACTTAAGATAGATGACTCACTCTATATTTTACAAAGAAAGCAACAAAGAACAGAGCAAGAACAGTAAAGTGGCTTCCTCATTCCACACCTGATTAGCATGTGGAAGAATCATCCAGGCTCTTGAATTCTCCTCTATGGTTTTTCCATTGTAATATTTTTACTAAACATTAAAGTAGTAGGGAGAAGAGCTTCCTTCTGGCCTACAGTGAATGGATGGAAACTTTCCTCTTAAGCAGTGGCTAATTTTGTATGTTACAAAATTTAATCCAGTTCTACCCAGCTAAGATTAACTAACACATTCTGTCATACGAGATTAGTCAGATTTTTTTTGATGGGGCAGGATTTTCATTCTGAGTTACAGCCCCATCTCTTTTTTACTTTAAGATATGGTCTTAAGTCTCTAAATCGCCCAGGTTTGGATTAAATTTATATTTTTTCTGCCTCAAGCTTCCTAGTGTGTTTGGATTATTGGCACATGAAACCATACTGGGCTAAATCAGATTTAATTCTTTATCTAAGAAAGCTGGTCTCAGTGTATTGCCCTGCCTGCCCCAAACTTCTGGGCTCAAGTGATTCTCCTGACTTAGCATCTCAAGTAGCTGGTCTATAGGAATGGACATTGCCCACTTTGATACTTTTTTTTTTGAGACAGGGTCTCGCTTTGTAGTTCAGGCTGGTTCTGAGCTCACTATGTAGTCTAGGCAAGCCTGGAACTCAGTAATCCTCCTGTCTCTGCCTCCCGAGTGTTGGGATTACAGGCGTGAGCCACCATGCCCAGCACTGTGGTATGTGCTATTGATTGCTGGTGGGCATGAGTGACCATGCCCAGCATTGTATGTGGTTACCGGGGATTGAACCCAGGACCTTGCACTAGTGAGGCAGGCGACGGAACCACTGAGCTAACCCTCCGGCCCAAGAAACATGTAAATGATTTTTGTAAGGGCTTGGCTTAGCAAAAAAAAAATTACAGCTAACTCAGTGGCATAAGGTGCTCTCAGTTCTGTAGTGTTAGAAGATGAGAGTTAAAGAGAATCTTAGAGGTGATCATGCATGACCACTTCCAAAAGAAGATATGAAGGCATTTGAATGAGGCCTTATTTTCATCTAATTCTTCATTTAACAAATATTTCCTACTTATTACATGTTAAGAACGGTTCTAAGCACTAAGAATTGAGTAATGAAAAAAAAATCCTGCCTTGTAGAACTTATATCTTCTTGGGAGGACAGAAAAGAATATACACTGCCAGAAGCTACCAATATAAAATTGGGGTGTGACTCAGTGGTACAGCATTTGCCTAGTGTGTATGAGCACCACAAAAACAAACAAGCAAAGAACAACAAAGTAGGAGAGAGGGGGAGAAAATGTTTGGGAATGGTTGCAACTTTAGATGGAATAAAAAAGAATGTCTTCACTGTGACAAGATAAATCCAGTAAAAAAGTGTCAGAAGCAAAGAATATTCCATTTGGAGGAATATCATCTCTAAAGGCCTCAAGTCAAGAGTCTGTGTATATACTAAAGAAAAAGCAGGGCCCTTGTGGCTTAAAAAGGGTGATCAGTAGATGACACAGGTGCCCTTTGGAAGCCTCTAAATGGAATACAAATTCTTCTTTTACATATTAAATTTTGTTTTCAATACTACTACAAAAAATCCTTACAAAAATTAAAGAAGTTGGAACTTTCATTAAATTTACTATCTACTGATATTTCTCTTTTAGAAAATTCAGACTTGGCCTGCAGATTTAGCTCAGTGGTTCTAGTGCCTGCCTAGCAAGCACAAGGTCCCTGGTTTGATCCCCGGTAACCACATATAACAATACCAGGCATGGTGGCTCATGCCCACTGGCAATCAGTAACACATACCACAAATGCCGGGGCTTGGTGGCTCAAGCCTGTAATCCCAGCACTCGGGAGGCAGAGGCGGGAGGACTGCTGAGTTTGAGGCTTGCCTGGACTACAAAGTGAGACCCTATCTCCAAAAAAAAAAGTCAATACAGAGGTTATAGGAAATCAATAAGGAGGCTAAATTAAAAGATATACACACAAATTTCTGCACTGAAGAGATCATGCCTGCCTGATAGGTACCACACTTCCCAAATTGTTAATTATTGCCCTTTAAGGATGAGAAATTCAAAGGAAGACCATAAAGAAAAAATCATTTCAAGTCATACACAATTTGTTGGCTGGGGATATAGAGATAAAGATATTTCTTAGAATGTAATCTCTACAAAGGGACAATTTTTATCTGCTTGTTTACTGCTTTGTTCCAAGAAATGAGGACAATGGTTGGCACATAGCAAAAACTACAAGTTTTTTAAGCTAAATGAATGACTGCACGCTCAGTGAACAAATGAGACAAGGTCTTTGGTCTTGAACAGTTCATATCCAGTATGGAAGAAAACCATGGGGCTGAGGATTTAGCTCAAGGGGTACTGTACCAACCTTGGATACACAAGGGCCAGAGTTCAATCCTCAGAACAGCAAAAAAAAAAAAAAAGAAAACCATGGATACATTCTCAGTACCAATGTGACAAATACTATGATTAGGAGGGTAAAAATGCTAAGGTAGCAAAGAAGCGGGGTCATTATAAATCACAAGGAAACCCTTCAGTTATGATGACAGTTGAGCTGAGTGAGTCTAAGAATGACCCTGGAATGAGCCAGGAAAAGGAGAAAGGCTGATGTCACTACATGGCTGAATAAAAGTTAGGAGTTCTGTGCCACCAATTCCTTGGCGGTCTGGTGAAATTTATGAGCTTTTTCATTTTAAAGTGTTTCTTTAAAATGTGTAAATATATAATAAATACATAGTGTAAAATACATATGATTCTAAAAAATCCAACTGTACTGACAGTTATCAAAAAGAAATTTGTATAACACAAGGAGATATACTTTATTAACAAGAGATAACTGGAGATAGTAGTTATAATTTCAAAGGAATGATAGATATAAATGATATTCTAAAATATCTATAATAACTATAAAGTGACAGGAAAATGTATGATTTCTATGTTGACACTATTTTAGTTACTGTTGTTGTTACTAGAATCTACTGCCCATACTTGTAATTGGAGGAAACATTAAATCTTATCTTATTTTTTATTTTTTTGGTATGGGGGATTGAACTTGGGACCTTGCACTTACAAGGCAGGTGCCGGAACCACTGAGCTAACTTCCAGGCTCAGAAATATTAAATTTTAACTAGAGATTAATAAAAAAAAAAAATGCAATTATTTTTCTATCCAAAATCTGTGTTTTATACCTATGTTCTTTGAGGGCTTAGGGAACCTATTGTTAAGAATTGCCATTTGTAGGTGTGTGTTGAGGGTCTGAATGGGTAAGAATGACAAAGGAAGAAGAAATCTCTGAGAAATTTAAGAGAAGAATGTAATAGATGTGATGATATAATGGAGTTAGGGAAAAGTGAAGTGTTTAGGTTGATGTTTAGGTTTCTGGTCTGCAAAATTTGATATGAAACAAGAATAACTGACAAGGTCAGTTTTAAGTTCAGAAAGGATTTCATGTTAAATAAATCACTGGGCTTGAGAAACAGTAATCGCTGATTAAGATAATTAACTTTTTTTTTTGCTTTTTGAGACAGGGTCTCGCTTTTGTAGTTCAGGCTGGCCCTGAGCTCACTATGGTGCCCAGGCAAGCCGCTGCGAACTCAGCAATCCTCCTGCCTCTGCCTCCTGAATGCTGGGATTACAGGCGTGAGCCACCACGCCGATATTGTGGTATGCAGTGTTGATTGTTGGTGGGTGTGTCTCCATGCCCAGCATTCTATGTGGTTACCGGGGATCGAACTCAGGACCTTGTGTTTGCAAGGCAGGTGCCGGAACCACAGAGCTAACCCTCCGGCCCGATAATGAACTATTCTTATAGATCCTGCCATGATTTGAAGATTGGTAGAGATAGGACCACACCCTGAGGAGTTAGGCATCCTCCCCCGGGTAAGTGAGCACTGCATACCTTTCAAGCTCAGGTGCATCGCTCTTTCTACCAGAATGTTGACTGTAAACGTTTCGTCTAACTCAGCAGGGCCCTCTTGGGCTAGGCAGACTCCAGCTGTGGTGCTGCTGCAGGGAACCTGGGTAGATTCAGAAGACTTCTGCTGGCCACAGGGTGGAGAGAGCTGTATCTCTTCATTCTGCCTGGGAAGCTGCTCAGACTCACTGTGGCTGCTGCAATCCATGGAGTCCAGCTCATGAGTGGGCTCAACATGTGGGGAAAGAGAGGAAAGCACCACGTGAACTCGCAAGGCAGCTCCTGATAGGTTAGAAGCATTTCGTCCAAACAGGGGATACACACCTGCAAGAGAATGGAGAAGAACAGGTCTAGGTAAACAGGAAACAGTAACATTTTCCAATCATTCATTCATTCATTTCTGAAACAGAGTCTTGCTATGTAACTTGCTGCAATCCTCCTGCTTGAGGCTTCCAAATTCTGGGATTACAGGTGCGTGCAGTTATCCCTGGTGACACTCTTTAATCTTCGAGGGAATATCACTAGGGGTGCTTTAGACAATCACCCAAACACATTCAGGTCTCCTGTTTTAGTCTGAGCCAATTGTTCAACAAAATGGTCAGAGCTAAAGACTAACAGGGTTAAAAAAGGATCATAACTCAGTTTCTTCAAATGGAAAGAGGGAGAAATAACTAACCTTACAGATTGGTAAACTGAATAAATATAGTTGTAAAGTGAGCAAAGCATAACTTTCAAGCTCCAATTCATTCTGCTTTTCTTTTCTTTTTTCAGTTATTTGAGATAGGGGCTCAACTCTCTAGTTCAGGCTGGCCCTGAACTCAGTACATGGCCCAAATTAGCCTCCAACTCACAGCAATCCTGGCTCTGCCTCCTGAGGGCTGGGATTATAGGCATGAACCACCATGCATAACAAAGTGGTATGTAGTATTGTGCTGGGATTATAGGCGTGAGCCACCACGCCCAGCACTGTGGTATGTGGTACTGGGGATCGAACTCAAACTCAGGACCTTGTGTCTGTGAGGCAGATACTGGAACCAATGAGCTAAATCCCTGGCCCCAATGCTTTGTTTTTCTAGAGTGCAAAGCTACATTTCACCACTGTTCAGAACCCAATGGCTCTTGGAAAAAAGTCTAATCAATGTAGTACTCTTGTCTATTTTGTTGTTACTTCCATTATTTCCTAACCTATCTACTCTGTGATCCAGATGTCCACATTATTTATAGCACCTAAAATGTATCCAAATGCTTCATACCTTTGTGCCTTCACATATGCACTTCCCTTCTCTAGAATTCCTTTCTCCCTTTCCTTGGTTTATTTCCAAATACTTTGAAACTCAGGTTAAGTATTACTTCCACTGATACTTTTAATCAAAGTTTTTGGATCCCTTTGCTCCCACAGCACCACTGAAAATATCTTTTTAAAGATTTTATGTTTCACTATAATCATTTACCATTTTATTTTCCCATGACACTATAAAGTGAAAGAGGCCAGGTAATATTTCTATTCATCTTTGAATTTCCAGCATATGAATCAAATACCAAGCAAACTGAAAAAATAGTAACCAGCACAAACCAGTTACAAAATATTATCTTTTTTCTCTCTCCCTTGTGAACCAGTTTATTACTGAGTAGATTTTCTTTATGATTCCAAGATGTGCTGACAACAGACAATGAATATCCTGATCCTTTTAGCAAGGATCTTTTCAATGTAATCAATAAGCTATCACCCTAGAAATCATGTAGGCTTTTATATAGTTGTTAAAAGGTATTCCCCTAAGTTTATTCATTCTTTTTTTTTTTCTTCTGAGACAGGGTCTCGCTTTGTAGTTCAGGCAAGCCTTGAACTCAGCAATCCTCCTGTCTCTGCCTCCCAAGTGCTGGGATTACAGGCATGAGTCACCATGCCAGACACTGTGGTATGTGGTATTGATTGCTGGTGGGCATGAGTCTCCACGCCCAGCATTGTATGTGGTTACTGGGGATCGAACTCAGGACCTTGCGCTTGAGTGGCAGGCGCCGAAACCACTGAGCTAATCCTCCGGCCCCAGTTTATTCATTCTTATTATACACATATTAAATGAGGCTCAGAATATTCTAGGTAGTGTGTTAGGTGAAAAAACTGATGAACTTGGGTGCACTCTACTGCTACAAAGTTCATAGCTAGTTCTTTGATCTGTGGTGACCTCAAAAAGGGAATGCACAAAGGTGGACTCTTTGAAATCTCTTTAATTATGAGAAGCATTATTAAAAAAAAAGAAACTGAATTATTACTAATCTTTCAGCACTGCAATAGTGGAAAGAATATTTACTAGTTTGTGACCTTAGATAGAATCAGAGTCTCTATATTCGTGACTTAAAATGCACCTAATACCTATCCCATGGGATTGTTAGGAAGGTCAAATAAAACAGTATCAGACAGGGTGTCTCACATAGTACTAGACAAAGTGCATGTGCTCCAACAGTAAGACCTGAGCCTGGTTTCTTACTTACCACTGACAGTTAGTGTTCTTGCTGACCTCTCCCCAAGTCTGGCCAGTTCCACATAGGCTGATCCAATCCAGCTGTCTGTCTGGTGGGGCCTCTCTATACTGTCACTGCCATAAGCTCTCCACACTTGGATCTCTAGCTTCTCTTCCCTGAAGTACCAAAGCAGTGATGGGCCCCGAGTGATTTCTGCTCTTTTGGATGTCTTGAAAGTAACCATGACCTGGTTTTTGTTTGCAGATTCCTTAGGCTTCTTGAGAGGGGTCCAGAAGGCTTCACGATCATAAAGCTTATAGCGAAGGTAGCAATATGTATTCTTATGAATATGCTTGTGGCCTGCAAGCAGCACGCAGTGGATGGGTAGCCAGAGTCTTGGAGTAGAGATGGTGACAGTGGCTGGCTCCTCTTCTACTTTGACAAGATCCTTCAAGTTGTTTTCAAAGCTCCAGCCCAATAGCTCAGCAGCTTCTAGTACTCGTTCTCTGTCTCCAGGACGGGTGAAAGACACAGAAAGTTCCAGACCACCCACAACCTTCTGCATAAGCTCTAAGCCATGAGGCAGGCCTGTGTCCTCTGGTAAAAGGACAGGATACCATCCTGTGATTCCTTATGGGAGAAAGGAAAGATTTTCAATTATTACCTCAAAGATAAGCAAAAAACACCATATTTATTCTGAATTCTCCATCATCCTGGCCCAAGGTGGAACAGAAAAGATATGGATGGCCACAGTGAGTTGGAGTTTGTCTTTCATCTGGAAAGCAATGAGATTAGATGGGAAAGACAAAAGCTAGAAGTTGGAAGATCTGAGTTCTCTCCTTGGCTCAGCCCCAAATCGGTGATTTAGTATAAGCCATTATTTTTCCTAAGCTTTGATTTCTTTACCTCACAAATGGGAACATTCATGCTAATCTTTTTTGGCAGACAAGATGCCGTAAGTGCTAAAGGAAACAATGATTGAGGAAAGGCTTTGAAAGAAAAATACTATGAAAGGTGAGAGATGTTACGGTACTGTGAGTACAAAGGAAAAGGCTCAGGACAAAAAGTCGAGACTGTTCCCAGGTATTCTACCAAGGGAACTGTCACTCTCTGAACATAAGGACCAGGCACTAGATTTCAAAATAATAACAGCTGATCTTTATTATCCATTGTGTTTCAGAAATTCTGCTAGTAATTTATGTACATTATTTCATTTAAATCCTCTGGTAACTCTGAAATTCTAAGGATTAAATTGGATATTAATC
>PVIC010039780.1:0-16977 GCA_004025085.1 Thryonomys swinderianus | reverse complement strand
AGCATTTACCCTGTATCCAGCAACACTACCAAATTTGGTAATTAAGTCTAGCAGTCTCTTGGTTGAGTTTTTAGGATCTTCAAGATAGAGTATCATATCATCAGCAAATAATGCCAGTTTAACTTCTTCCTTTCCTATCTTTATTCCTTTTATATCTTTGTCCTGCCTGATTGCTATGGCTAATGTTTCCAGTACTATAGTGAACAAGAGTGGTGACAGCAGGCATCCTTGCCTTGTTCTTGACCTTAGTGTAAAAGGTTTCATTTTTTGCCCATTGAGTATGATGCTGGCTGTTGGTTTCTCATAAATAGCTTGTACTAAATTGAGATAAAGTCCATCAATTCCAATTCTCTGTAGGGTTTTGATTATAAATGGGTGTTGGATTTTGTCAAATGCTTTTTCTGCATCTATTGAGATAATCATATGGTTTTTGTCCTTCAGTCTGTTAATATAGTGTATTACATTGATTGATTTACGTATGTTGAACCAGCCTTGCATCCCTGGGATAAATCCGACTTGATCAGGGTGTATGATTTTCTTAATAACTCTCTGTATTCTGTTTGCAAGTATCTTATTGAGGATTTTTGCATCAATGTTCATTAGAGAGAATGGCCTATAGTTTTCTCTTTTGGTGGGATCTTTCCCTGCCTTTGGAATCAAGGTGATGGTTGCTTCAAGGAATGATTAGCCAACCTTATCAAACAAAGGAAAGAAAAGGCTCAAATCCATGCTATAAGGAATGAAAATGGGGAAATCAGTACAGACCCAGAAGAAGTCCAAAGGATCATAAACACATATTTTGAAAATCTATATTCCAAGAAGATGGAAAATCTAGAAGAAATGGATAGATTCCTGGACTCATATGAACTTCCAAAGCTGAATGAAGAGGATATAAAAATGTTAATCTGATATCAATCTTGGAAATTGAAAATGTAATAAAAAACCTACCAACAAAGAAAAGCCCTGGTCCTGATGGCTTCACTGCTGAATTCTACAAAACTTTTAAAGAAGAGTTAATACCAGTACTTCTCAATCTCTTTAATGAAATTGAAAGGGAAGCAGTACTCCCCAAATCATTCCTTGAAGCAACCATCACCTTGATTCCCTTCGGAGGTCTGTACCCACTGCTTCCTCCCTGGCCCAGAGCCCTCCGTGACAACCCCACCCAGGGTGCCTGCCTGGCCCCTGCTCTTGGGCAGTGTCACATAGTCAGCCCCCACTCATCTAAGACAGTGCTTTCTTGGGCTTTTGTTCTTGACCCTTCCCAGGGTCTGGGACAGCACCCAAAGTCACCCAGGGGACCCCCCCATGCCTGTCAGACTCCAACCCAGGAATTTCTGGCCTGTTGGCAGGTCTGTGGACACCTACTTTTTGCCAAGGGCCACAAATATCCAGAGGCATGAATGATACCCATCAGTATGTGCTGAATGCCAGCCTATGCCACGTGACAGTTTCAGATCTTCCTTAGAATAGAAGCCAGGTGCCCAGATCAGGTACCGTCTTAACTTCACCAGGTCCAGGTGATGTGAAAAGGCGGGATACTGGGAAGGTCCCAGCCCCTCCCAGGAGCCCAGCCCTACAGGGTCTGTGTCTGCCCCAAGTCCCCAGGTGAGCCCCACTAAGTCCCTTTGCCATTTCCTCTCCCACTACCCTGCAGGGAGGCTATGCAGCCTATAGATACACTCAGCCTGCAGCAGCGGCAGCAGCAGCAGCAGCCTACAGTGACAGGTGAGGTTGGGGGCTGTGGGCCATTCTGGGAGAAGATAGCCCAGATTCCCCCAAGGGCTGGACAAGAATCCTTACCCCCTAATCAGAGCCTGCTGGTACCTCTGCCTAGTGGTGCAGGGTCTGGATGGGAAAGGAGTTTCAGGCATGGCCAGTAAGCCGCTGACTTCAGTCACTTCCTATTTCCAAGGTGGGGAGGCCAGGAGACCCCCCATTTGTCAGGTAGCAGACAACATCAGGGGGGTTCTGATGCCCAGCTCTCAAGACCCCATGTGAGAGGGGTAATCAGGAGCCTCCCTTGCTTTGGTTAGGGGGGTCAGGAGCCTCACGAGCGCCCCATGTGTGGCCGAGCCCAGCACCTTTTCCTGGGATGGTTGGTCTGGTGGCCACAGAGTTCCTGCTGTGCCTCCTGTCCATGTGCCCACTGGGCCGGGGCCTTCTGGCAGTCAGCAGCAGTGTGGTCCTTGGGCTGTACCTTCCTGCCAACCTCTGGCTCAGCCTCGCCAGGTGTACATGGCACACAGGCTCCAGGCCTGTCCTCTGAGAAGCTGACGTTTCACTGCACAAATGAATTGAGGAAGAGGAGGTCATCTGGGGGCACCAGGGCACCTCCCTGGTGGTGGCCCTCCTGGGCCTGCTTCCTGGCTTTCTTCCTCAGCATTTGTCCTCCTGTTCCTGGGTATGGGGCCTGCTTACTCAGGACCTTCCCTCCCACACACCACTGCGTAGGACGCATGGCCAACCCAGGGCCTGCACACACCACACCAGATGTGAAGAGAAGCTCCATCCCAGAACTTCCTTCCAGATGGGGAGGAATGAGGCCTCATGGGGGAAGGAGGGGACTTGCGACTAGGGCCTAGGAGGGGCCCTGAAGGAGGCAGGAGGCTTGCCGGCCCTCCCTAACCTGCCTCCCCACGCCCTGTCCCTGCCCTGCTCTCCCCACAGTTACGGCAGAGTCTACGCAGCTGCTGACCCCTATCACCACACCATCGGCCCTGCAGCGACCTATAGCATTGGAACCATGGTGAGGAGGCTGGGCCCCCCGGCTTAGGTGCCAGTCATGCTGGGGTGGGGCATCACCATGGCTGGGTGGGGCAGGCCCTCCAGAGAGGCCAAGACCTCCAGCCAGTGCCTCTTGGAGGACTGCAGCCTGGGGACCATTCAGGGCAGGTAGGCCTCAAATGGCCAGTCCCCCTTTAACATCTGGTCCTCTGGAAAACACCCAGTGGACCCAGGGGGACCTGTTTTCCTGAGACCCATGACCTGATGAGGGCCCTCCACCCTAGCAAATGATCCAAGGGCCACAGTTCCAGCCTCAGTCTCCCCTTCATGGACTATAGGAGCCACACCCTCCAGTGGCCATATCTCACATGGGGAAGGGACGAGGGCCACCCACTGTTTCTTACCAGGCCCCCTTCCAGACTCCTCCAGGGCTCTAGGGCTCCCCAGTGGCTATGGTGCGCTAGGTTACCCCTGTGCTGCAGGTATGCAGGCCGGCATGTCTGTGTGTGTGTGTGTGCGTGTGTGTGTGTGTGTTTGGCCAGCTGTGGACACATACAGCCCCACCCACTCTGCACCCCAGATCTGTTCCCACGAACACCCCGCCCCAGAGGTGTTAATGTCTATTTTTAGCCAGCTTGGCATCCAGCATCAAAGATGAAAATACTCTGAGGCAGTGTGGACTTTTTCCCACCTCTCTTGGTCATGATTGGCCCCTCCCAGCTTGTGTCTTGTTCTGGATTTTGAGCAAACCTCAGACACCCCAAGCAACCTGCAAGGGTGTGGGAGCCACGGAGTGCAGGCTCCAGGGATAAAACAGCACCCCCAGAAGAGGCCCTGTACCAAGGCTTGCAGGCCTGGAACTCCTGAACAGCCTGGCCCTGTGCAGTTGCTAGCTAAAACCTTGTTCATCACAAGGATCCTCTTAGGTTCTCCTTTTTCTATTTTTAAGATTTTCTACTTTTCTCCCAACTTTTCTTCTCTTGCATTTGCCATTTTCTTGCCTTTCCTGGCAAAACTGGCGGGTGGGTAGGAGACCCCTGTCCAGGTGCCACTCTGGGGCAGGCCAGGGCAGAACACAGAGATGAGCCCAGGTGCCCCCAGAGAAAGCTGGCTCAGAGGCCCCCACAGGGCCTCCTGCTGAGCAGGAGAGGCAGGGCTAGGCCCTCCAGGCACCTTGAGAACAAATGGGCGTGATAAGCGAGCCCAGAGAAGTAGCCCAGGGGCCACTCAGAAGACCCTGGAGCACTCTCCCAGCCCAGACCACAACTGCTTAGGAACAGG
Source organism: Thryonomys swinderianus (assembly GCA_004025085.1). Lineage (NCBI taxonomy): Eukaryota > Metazoa > Chordata > Mammalia > Rodentia > Thryonomyidae > Thryonomys > Thryonomys swinderianus. Next base: position 12,969 of record PVIC010039780.1, on the reverse strand, counting down.
CCCCTGCCCCTGTTGCCATGGCAATCTGACCTCTACTCTTCCGAAGGAAACTTCAAGGGGGAAAGAAAATGGGACTGAGCTGTTTCTCTTTTTTATTTTGCCTTATTTTTTACCCCCTTTTGGCTCCCCCCCCACACCAAAAGATGGTACTGATTGGCTGTTTTTCATCTTTGATGTTGCAGGCTAGCCTCTGCCGAGGAGGGTACAGCCGCTTCACCCCCTACTAGCAAGAGACCCGCCCCTAACAGCATTCACACCACTGCCTATTCCAAACCCAACCCTACAGCCCCAACACCAGGCACAGCCACCAGGAGGACAGTGCACCCTCCTGGTCAGCAACAGGCACCGCTGACTCTCTGCGACTCTAAATCCATAGATTTTTACTTCCAGCCAGCTGGTCTCCCCACCCCGCCCATGACGGTGTGTGTGTCTCTGACCCTGGTTTTTTCTGTACTGTATGTCTGAACCGTGATTTCCTATCTTGCCTGTGTTGTTAATGTACTACCCGAGCCGTTTCAGGTATGGTGTACAGAGTGGGGCCAGGCTGGCAGGACAAGCAGCCCTTCTCTGGGCTGGCACCCATGCCCTAGAAGGAGGACACCCTTGCCTGTTGGTGGATCCAGCTGCACAGAACTCTAGGGACACTAGCTGGGCCTTCCCTGCATGGCCTGGTTACCCTAGTGTTCAATAATGCAGAGAGTAAGGCACCTCAGGTGCCCTGGCCAGTGGGTTCCCCAGCCCCAGTGGGGCTCCTATGTCTGGTAATCACAGGAGTAGCCGGCTCCACCTCCTGTTCAGCTGAGGCTAATATTTCTAATTAAATTTTATTAATGACATTTTCTGCCAAAGTAGTCACCAGCACAATGCTTGGTGTATAAACTGCCCTGATCACTCCAGTCCTGGGACCTCCTTAGTACTGTTGTGAAAATTGGATATGTGGGAAGAAATTGCCAAAGAAATGCCCAAGGCTACCCTGCACAGTGCTGGGGTACCCACTGCCGAATGTGTTACCCAAGCTGAGTCTGGCCCAGGGCCCTGGTCCCAACCAGGGCTGCACCTCAATACTGAGGTGGGGCTGTTTGTCCTGCCCACAGGCACCAACATGCCTCTCTGTCACGCTCCATTTTAGAAGGGCCAGTCCTCCCTGGAGCCCTTTCACCATGGATGAGGCCCTGGAGAGGGACTGGGGGACATACCCAGACCCATTGGAAGAGCCCTGGAGGAGGTGCAGACTGGGACTTGGTCAGGCCTAGAGCCCAGGGAGCTGGGCAGAGTCCATCAAAACAGGAAAGGTCCGAGGCAGTACCAGCCCAGGGTGCACAGGGGAAAAGGCCCTCTGGACCACAAGGCTGACAAGAGGTGTGAGTCCCCAGGGGCAGTGATGTGGAGGAGCATCCCACTCCCTGTTCCACTGAGCCTCTACCCACCATAGCTCCCGCCCTGCCCCGGGGTCTAGCCAGGCATGGCCTCACTTTCCCACCAGAGCCTTGGAGCTCCTGCCAGCCCACCGCCCTGCCCAGCCCCCACAGCACACCTGCCCACCCGCTGCCGCCTGGCCCGTGAGGGGTTCTGCTTCAGGCTCAGCTTGCAGGGGAGAGCAGATTGCGAAGCGCAGGGTGCGCAGAGGGTGCTAGACCTGAAGCTGGGCTAGATGGCGGGCCGTGTGGTCCCCATGCCAGAGGCTGCTCCAGAGAAACTGCAAGTCCTGCCTTTCTGTTTCTGTTGTAGTGAAACCTTCCACCGTTTCCTTCTTGGACCATGAAGGGCAAAAACAAAAAAACAAAAAAAATCACAAAACAAAAAACAAAACAAAAAAAAGATGTTAAGATCCAAGCAACAAAAAAAACCAACCAAGAGGCATCCAACCAAGTCCAAGTCCGCGTCTGGCGCACACCCGCACCGAGGGAGCACGGCCCACTGGGCGCGTGGAAAGCAGCCCTGCCCCGCTGGCCGCTGGTGGGAGAGTTGGAGGGAAGGGGCTGGATGTGTGGCCAGCAGGGGCTCCGTTTTCTATCCAGTCTTCCTTTTGGCCCCTGTGCCCACAGGGGCTGAGGTGGAGCAGGCTTGGCCTGGGGAGGAGCTGCCAGCGCAGGTTGGCTGTGCCTGGGGGGCTGGGGGCAGGAGGGGCATCAGCCGCCTCGGGCTCTGCAGTGCTCCCGTGCCCTTGGCTGGCTGTGCAAGCAGCTGCCCAGAGGTCCAATTCCAATGCAAAGGGCTGACAGCTTCAAAACTAGGGGTGCCCGTGCCTGTTCCCCATAGATGAGAAGGATCCCAGGTGCAGAGCACAGCAAGGGGGCCCAGCTGGCCAGGAGCCACGCCGAGTGGTGTGAGTGTGGGCAGGGCCCTGTGGCACAGGTCTTGCACCCAATGGCCATCCCTCTCTTCTGGGAGGCCAACCTCACGCTACCTGCTGGGACTCGGCCTGCCCACCCTCCCTGCTGAGGAGTAGAGGGGCACAGTGGCCACTTTGATTGCACTTCCAGGGTGGGAGTCTTGGTGGCACTAGGCGTGGGCAGTACTGCTCATAACAGATCTGCAAGCAGACTGAGCGGGGCCTGAGCTGGCCCTGCCACAGGGGGACCAGCTAGGCCGCGGCCCAGCCCTGCTCCCCAGGCAGGTGTGGAAGTGGTGGGAGTCACAAGGGCCGCCAAGCTGGGGGTGAGTGGACAGGTGGAGGGGAGGAGATGGCAGGCGGCAGGCAGGAGCTCCTGGCAAGGCAGGGATAGCTGGAGGAGGGAAGCAGCAAAAAACTACAAACATGGGCTCCCGACGTGGCTCCACTGTCTCATGAAACTTCAAAAATAAAAAATACACCTCACTTTCTATTCAGCATCAGCTACTGACGCTCTGGAAATGAATCCTCCTTTTCTATTCCTGTTGTATATAGTCCCGCGCCTGCCTCTGGCTCTGTCCTCTGCAGGGCCCCGTGCCCTCTGCTGTCTCGGACCCTTTTCTTGCAGCAGCTCGGACCCCCTCACCCCGGGCACCCCCCCCCAGGACTGCAGCCGAGCCCCAGGCTTCCTTTCTTACCATTCTGTATGCTTCCAAGGTGTGACCATTCAAATTATCAGTATTATTATTGAGATTATTAATAAAGATTTCTTTCTTCAAGCCAGGACAGCTCTTTCTGATTTGGCAGCTCCGGGCACCGAGGGTGGAGGGCACAAGACCAGGTGTGTGGCCTGGCCTAGGAGAGCTCATGCCCACTGGGTGGCTGTGAGGAAGAGGAAGACCCTCTAGGCAAGACTTGAGAACCTATACCCCCCTCTCTAGAGTGGCTGGACAGATGGATGTCTCTGCCAAGTGGCAGCTGGGTGCAGAACCTCTCCAGGGCAGGACACACCCTAGAAGGCAGCAGGGTCAGCTGGGAAACTGCACCGCTGGCTGGGGTGATCGCTGAAGTACAGATGGCAGGCAGGTGGGGGCAGGTGCAGAGGTGGTGCTTGCTGGTGCCAGGCACAGCTGACCGGAGCAGCAGCTGTACTACTTGAAGGTAAATGCGTGCTTTGGGCCCTACATTCCTGGGGGTGGAGGGCACACACAGAGAATACGCGGAGCCCCAGAGCCGGGCTGGGGCAGGCAGCCAGATCTCACCCAGACTCCAGTTCTCATTTTTCACCGTGTCGGATAATTTATTTCAGAGCGATTACACCCACCAGAGAGGCACAGCTTAAATGCCGGCAGATTAATTTTCCTGCGCAGGATCGAGCCTGTGCTGTCGGCCTGGGGCCGTGCTCTGGGGCAGTGGCGTGTGCAGCTCTGTGAACGCCATGCTCTGCTAAGCCCCCTTATTTCTAATTGCCTGCTCGCCAGACTGTGAGGAAATAATTGCCACTATAAATTTTCCTTCTTTCTCTACATAAAATATTCGGAGGAACTTTAAGACACAGACCTCAGAAAACAGGGAAACAGGCGTCATCGGTGTGCTGGGATGGGGGTGCTGGGGCTGGGAGGCTGGGTAAGCAGCCCTGCCCTGCCCCACCCACCCCACCCCACCCCCTGAGACTCCCTCTGGGGACGAAGGGTCCAAGGCCAGGAAGCACCCCCAGCCAGCTCCACCTCCCAGAGGAAGAGAACTAGGTGCCAGAAGGACCGAGTAGCCTAGGCACAGCAGGTGTCTCCCCACCCACCTAGGTCCTGTTGACCGGCTCCAGGGCCCCAGGAAGAGCCCAGGGACTGGTGGCCTCAGTTTTGGGGTGGCCAGCAGCCATGGCCCTGCCCATGCTGGGTGTTTGTCAACATAACACGTGAGCGCAGCCGGTCAGGGGGAGTGCAGGGCTCAGCCCCGGGTCTGTCCTGTCCCCCCAGAGGCAGAGGCCCTGGGGAAGCAGGAAGCTGGGGTGGGCAGGGCTCAGTCCCTGCAGGAGACCTCTGCCCTGCAGGCCGGGTGTTTTGTACACTGCACGGGACCAGCCTGTCCCCGTCTCCTCCCTCTGAGGACAGCCCTGCCTTCCTCCAGGGTAAAGTCCACAGATCCTGGCCCCCAGGTGACCTTCAGCTGGTGTCACAGTGCCCCAGACCTCAGCACCACCCCAGAGCAGAGGAAAAGGATAGGGTGGGGCAAGTACACCCCACCACCGACTGTGTGGACTGGGGGGTGAAACCCATGAGAACCCCCGATCCTGGGTGGGATCGTGCCAGGCCCCCAGTGGCAGGGGAAATGCAGCAATGTGACCATAGCCAGAGACCTGGCAGGAAACCTCCCCTGGCCAGGACTGTGTCAAGGGAGCCTGCAGAGGCTGCAGAAGAGCCAGGGCAGAGAAAGGGGGCACAAGAGCAGGCTGGGTACACCTCCCGACTCACATGGGCTTCGCTGTGAGCCTAGGCCTGGGAGTTACGGCTTGGGGACAGGGAGCTGCCAGAGAAGAGCCCTGCAGCTGGCCGAGCCACTAACTGTGCTCAGGCCGGGGTGTGCCATGGTGCCCTGAGCTCTGGGGCACCACTCCTGCCACTCTGGGGCCCCTCGGTTCTGCCCCACCCTCAGTGCCCGGAGCTCCTCCAGCAGCCCTGGCCCCACTCCAAAGTCTGCCTGCCACGGTGCGCATTCAATTCTAACTGATCGGCAGGACCAGAGGTCCCTGTTCTCAGCATCAACACGCATCCACCTACTTAAACAGCCTTTATGGAGCTTTCTGAACAGAACCTCCACACAGCCTTTCCTTTTTCCCCCAGAACAACACTGTGGAGGGGTTACATGCAAACCCAAGGCCCGCATCCCCACTCGGGGACCATCACTCAGCAAGCTGGCTTCCTGTGGCAAACGCCCCCAAAGCCACCACCACATCCTGGGGACAGCCTTTCTTCCACCTGCCCGATGTCATAGGGTCCTGGAGACCTGGAGCACTCAGCCAGGGGCCTACCCAAGCCATGCGGGCTGTCGGCTCACTGAGGCATTGAGTAGAGTAGGACTGCGCGGCCCCACTCAGCCCGAGGGACCCGGAAGCCCTCCTTGGGGACAGGCTCCACCAGGAACTCCACTCGGCCCTCCTGGCTGGGTCCAGTGGCCTCCACCACCAAGTCCACCACACGGTACTGGTTGATGAAAGCCAGGCCCAGGAATGTGGGATTCTCTGGCCCCGATGGCGCCCTGCCTGGGAAGCTGCCTCTCACCCCCTCCTGGCAGTGGACTCTGAAGCAGCGCGCTTGAAGCAGGTAGGACCAGTGCAGGGTACAGCTGAGGCTCAGCCGGCCTGCGGGCCCCTCCACCTCCGAGGCGGGCCGCTGCCAGCGGACCTGTGAGACAGTGACGTTGTGCACCCGGGGCAAGGGGACCAGCAGGCTCTCAGCGTCCACCACCTGGCAGGAGAGAAGGCTCAGGCAGCCGAGCCCTGGGCCGGCTGAGCAGCCACCCCGCACCACCACTCCAGCTCTGCCCCTTCAGTACCCTGTGTCCCTCCGGCTGCACACCTGGATCTCTCCCAGCCGACAACTGAAACTCTCCTCCTGACTGCCTGGTGGCCTCACTAAGTTCACAAAGAGGTCCCGCAGGAGGCAGCCACGCAGGTTCACCTCGTAGCACCTGGGAGAGGCACACAGCTAATCACAGTGACACTGGGGCTGGCTTTATAGAAGTCACAGCCACAGAAGGGGGGAGGTCCCCACGCACTCCAGGTCATGGGGACCCAGCAGTGACCCTAGTGCTCCCAGGAAGTGTCCCGCAGGACTTGCTGCAGGGGTGCCCCAAGCCCAGCCAGTCAGCCCAGAGCATCTCTGTCCTTCTAGTCCTGAAGATTCTCCACATGGCCCCTGCCTCCATCCGTCCCCTGGAGGTGGCTCCTGGCTCAGGAAACAGGAGAGGGACTCACCGCTGGATCCAGCCCCCACTGAGCTGCTGGCCACAGCGGCCAGCCCATCGGGCCACTTTCGCAGGGGGCACCCGGAGGGGTCGGGGTCTGTGCCTTGAACCTGTTTCCGCTAGAAGGGGAGACGTAGGCTTAAGTGAAGGGAATCTCAAAGGAAATGTGGGGTTGGGGCAGAGACAGTGGAGTGTGCCCTCAGCAGACAAGCCTGAGGGCCCAGACCAGACCAGAGCTGGAGGCTCTGGGACCACCAGAAGGGGCTCGCTCGCTGGGGAACAAACGGGACCCACGTGTGGGGTCAGCCAGCCTGCTCACCCTGGCTCTTCCAAGGTTGTTCTTCCCCTGAAACGCCCTCGCTAGCAGGAGGTCTATATTGTCCCTGCCTAGGCGGCTGCCAATGCCCCACAGGACACCAGGACAGAGGTTCTGGCCCAGACTACAGTTTGCCACGGGCTCCACCAAGGCAGGCTGCCCCCAATACCCGCTCTGCCCCTGCCACAGTGGGCCTTTCACACTTGCCACCCGAGAAGTCCCCAGCAGCCGGCTCCTCACCATCCAGCACCGAGATGCTGCCGACATGACAGCTGTCAGCATCCCCGGTAGTGAGCTCCAAGGCGACCGTGATATCCGTGGACCCTTCAAGCTTATAGACCAAAGACAGGAAGAGTTTGTGTGGCGCTGGGACCTGCAGGGAAAACAATCTGGGGGAAGAGAGGCCCTGTGAGAGGCTCGAGGTGCTCGGCAAGGCCTGGGTACTGCTTGGCATCATGTGGCCAGCCCCAGTCTGCAGGGACAAGCCCAGCGGCAAACGCTCCACACTCCAGCCCAGCCACCAAGGGGCAGATTCCCTGCGGGCCAGAGGTTTGGTTCTGACACACTTTGCGACCCTCTCCTTGAGAACTGTCTCAGGCGTCAGTCAGAGGCAGAAAGAAGGGTACATCCAGGGCTGGGATGGGGATGACAAAGCCCCACGGACCCCTTGTATATGGCTAGTACCGCTGTCTGGACCCTCAAGATTGCTTCTGATGGGTCTGCATTATGTGTGTTGTTTTAAAAACAGTCTTGGTTCTGTGCTCTGCCATCACAGCACCCTGCTTGTGACTGACCAGGGAGAAGCTGATGGCCCCGCACCCGCTTCCTCACTCACCCACCTCACAGCCACGCTGCCAACCTCAGGCGGGATCACCCCCTTCAGAAGTAGCGAGCTGCCCCCATGCCAGGAGTCTGCCAAGCAGCAGTGCACTTTCACCCAGCCCCGGCCATCACCAGGCAGCTTGTGTTCACCAAACAGGGGCTGCGTCTCCTGGGCACTTGGGTGGTACCAAGGCCCCACGGCCTGTTCCTGAAGGAGGGGCAGGACCACAGCTGGAGTGAGGGCTCCTTTGTGTGGCAGGCACAGCGGGTGCGCCAGGGGACCAGGGACAGGGAAGGTCACCCTCCCACCCAGCCCAGCTGAGGCAGATGAGGGACATGAGAGAGGGCCCCCGGGCACCCCACGCAGTGGTCCACACACCTGTCCGTAGCAGACTCTCCGCGTCCCCATGCCCACGCAGAAGGACGTGACAAAGGGCAGGGAGCAGATGCTGTGTGTGGGCAGGAAGCGTTCCAGCAGGTTCCAGAATCTGCCAGACACAGGGAGCCGGCTCAGACCAACACGAAAAGGACCTCACACCCGAGACTGTCAGTGGGGCTTTCCCCACACCCCCAAGACAGGCCTTCCAGGGCAACTATAGCTCTCCACTTTAGAGGAGTCCCCTGGCTCTGCTGCCTCCTGCCCAGCTGGGCTCCGGAGCCCCCGAAAGCAAGCGAGGCAGCCCCTGAGCCCTCACCCTCGTGGCCACACGCACAGCGGGACTCACTTGTCCTGGTTCTGCAGGAAGCTGCTCCTTTCCAGACACTCGTACACCCAGCCTGGGGCAAACAGAGCCACGGACAGGCCGTGCTTCCGGATCAGCTCCAGCGGCTGGGGAAGAAGTTCGGGACATGCTGGCTTCAGCCACAATGGAACCTCTGTGTCCAGGCAGGTCACAAGGCCAAGCCTCTTGGGCCAGGTCAGCAGCAGCTGTCCTGACTTGTCCAGGCTCCATTTAGGCTTTAGCCCCATAATTCTCCAAACCAGCCAGGAGTGGGCACTACAGAGCCAGCAAGTAGAAAGCCTGGTGTGTACAGCCCTGGGGCACTGTCCATAGTACAGGCTCTTCATTCCCTCTCTCCCTTATTCAGATACCACTTATCCTAAGATTAGAATCAGATAGAAAAAAGGTTCTTCAGCTATTGAATTATTATTTAAAGCTTTACTTGGCCATGAATGGTGCTGCACATATATAATCACAGCACCCTGGGAGGCTGAAGCAGGAAGATCTCAAATTTAAATCCAGCCTGGGCAAATTAGTGACTTCTGAGACTCTGTCTCCAAAAGGGAAGGGGGTACTGGCACTGAGAATGTACTCAGTGCCAAGGCCCCGGGTTTAATCTCCAGTACCAAAATACTTATTAAAAAACAAAAACAAAAAACAGAAAACCTTAGTGACTAGGCATAACCTGATGCCTAGAAAGGGGCAGCAGGGACAGGCAGGAGGTGGAGACCTGTCTGTGCTGCCCAGTGCCCTGCTCCCTCATGCGACCCACTCATCTCGCCTGGAAACCTCACTTGTCCCCACATGAGCAGGTTTCCCCTCCCGCTGCCAATCTTCGCCTCGACCTCTGGCCCTAAGAAACTATGTGAGGCAGTGCCTCCCACTGGCAGTATCTGTGTGCCTGGTGGGACAGCAGGTAAATTCAAGTCACTTCAAAGCTCACACAGTCCAGAAGGGAAGTCAGGGCAAAGGACAAGACCAGTGTGGAACAAGACACCTCTGTCCACTAACACCCACATAACAACATCCCTCTGTAGTCATGATCAATGGTGCACACCTATAATCTCAGAACTCTGGGAGGCTGAGGCAGGAGGATTGCAAGTTCAAACCCAGCTTGGGCAATTTAATGACTTAGCAAGACCTGGACTCAAAATTTAAAAATTTAAAAGGGCCAGGGGCGAGGTTCACTTGAAGCCTTTCACGGGGTCAGCTTAATCTGAGAACAGGTCACCAATGTCCCTCAGCTTCTCCACTCTGGGAAGAACAGCTGCCACTTTTTCTTTCCATGAAGAACAGAGAACAGAACACCCCTAAGGAAAAGAGGCCAGTAGGGGCACTCAGGCCACAGTGCCCTGGCACAGACATCATGCCCACCTTGTTCGTGTCAAATCGGCCTCCAACCACGTTCCCACGTGCGAACACATCCACGCCCACGTACACATCCACCAGGCGCTGCCCAGCCTGGCCCCGCACCCGCTCCAGGTGCTCCTCCTGCCAGTTATAGTTGGTGAAGAAGCCATCACAGGACTCGAAGAAGATGCTGAGGGGCCACAGGGAGCTGCTGAGGCCCAGGCTTGGTAGACAGGGAGCCCACCCACAATTGCTGTTTCTCTCCTCGGGGCCTAGGCCAGTCTGCTCCCCATGTGCAGGGGCAGCCGTAAGCAGCCACCCGCAGCCTCACCGCTCCAGAGAGACCAGGCACTGACCAGGGCAGAAGAGGGCACAGAGCCTCTTCCTGCCCAGAGCAGGTGGACACTGACTGCCCAAGCGGCCGGGCAGCACCTCTCCCAGGCACCCCAGTCTCACCGGTTGTGCTCGTTGAGTTCATCCTGCCACTTGAGCTGCCCGCTCTGTATCACACTGTCATACCAGAGCACCAGCCCTCCCGGGACGTGCTGGTGGAGCTGAGCAGTCAGATAGCGCAGAAAAGCAGGCATGTTCTGCACAGCAGCCACCTGTGAGAGGGATGAAGGTCAGACCCTTGGCAAAGTGTGGCCCAATGACCATGAGAAGCACTCAGTGCAGGGCACACAGGACCCCTCACCCTACAGCCACTGACATGCGCGACTTGCCCGTGTGTGGGACAAGAGCTCAGGAAGAGACAGAGTGTGGCGGAAGGGCAGGGTGTCTGTGGGAAAGAAGCAGAGATGAGGAAGAGAAAGACATGGTTATGCCAAAGTGGTAGGGCGCACAGCGCAGCCACACAAACTCAGAAGGTGGGAGGACTTGTTCACTGTGGTCACCCAGGGGCCAAGCGAACAGACAGGGCAGCAAAGCAAGGGCTGGGCAAAGGCGACACCAGGACAGAAGCCAAGCTCACACTCAGAGAGTTCTCGATGTTGATCAGCCAGCCATCGAAGCGAAAGAACTGGGCAATTCGGACCAGCTGATCAGCCACTGCCTGGTAGGAGCGCGAATCCCCAGCCAGGAAAGCTTCACAGAACTTCGCCCCATCGTTCCACTCAGTGATGAATGTCCCTGCAGGACAGGAGCCTGAGGTCAGCTGCGCACGTGGCTCTGCCTCTGGTCCAAGGGTCTGCAATGTGTGGCCTCTTGGTGGGCAGCTTGGGACACAGTCAGACCCTGCCCCAACCAGGATACCTAGTGACTCAGACACTCTGGGTGGGGCCCAGCAATGGGTCACAGAGTCCCACAGATGGCCTGGACTCAGGCTAGGCCTAAAGAGGCGCTGATCTGACACAGCCAGGGGTCAGCCGACCTGAAGCCTCGGGCCACCAAACCCAGCTTCTTTGCCTGTGGGAGTGACTTCACTGTAACATAACCTGGCCCATGCTGACCCGTCATCCACGGCTGCTGGTCATTATTGCAGTGACAGCAGCCCACAACCCTGAAAGGACAGCCTCTCAGGTCTTCTCCAAGAAAGCATGTGGCCATCCCCAGAGGGACTCCCGGTCACTAAGACACAAACAACATCCTTGCTGTGAGTCACTAGGTCAACTGGCAGGGACGCTGATGAACCTGGCTCTTACCCAGCATGCAGACTCCGTGTCTGTGGGCAGCATTGGTCCAGCCCACCGGGGGGATGGTGACCATGTGGTGGCTGAAGTACACAAAGATGTCGATGTACTGCCAGTGGTAGAATAGGTAGGGGCTCTGCGCCGCCGAGCCCTGAATAAACCTAGGTAGAGAAACAGAAGAAGTTCAGGGCCGGGAGAGAGAATAAAAACACAGCGACTGTGGGGTGAAGAGAGCAAGCCTGCTGGGAGCCTCTGCATCTTCCAGCAGACTGCAACCGTCCGGGGCCATGCACACAGCCAAGGCTCTCACTCCAGAGTGCCAGCCGAGCCACTCTTGCCACAGCAGCAGCATCTCTGCTGTGTCTGGGAACACTGAGCGTTCACCTCTGAGCAGATGAGCCAAAGAGACACAAAGGCTCAGGTTCCAGCCCACGTCTCTTGCTGCCACTCCACACAGGGCAGTCTGCGGTACCCCCAGGCAGCCTCAGACTGTACACCTCCCCTGTAAGGTCTGCTTGCCCCGGGCTCATCCCCAGCTCTGACTCAGCCTTCCTGTCAACCAGCACATCCAAGGTTGTGTTATGGACATTTAAGACTCCAGGAGGATCCCAAGTTCAAACCAGCCTGGGCAACTTGGCACCTTAGTGAGATCCTGGCTCAAAATAAAAGTTAATAAAAATGAGCTGGGGATGCAGCTCAGTGTGAAGGTCCCAAATATAACCCCTCGTACTGCTTAAGAAAGAGAAGCCCACTTTGGAGGGGATTTGCAGGGCGGGGCAGGGGAAGGAAGTCTAATCACCCCTCCCACCAGAGCCAGGGCCGGCAGATCTGGACCTGGACACTCTCCAACCCACCAGACTCCAAACTGTGGCCCTGGAGCTGAGAGGCGAGACCACCCAGGCCGGTGCTGTCCTCACAGTCAGCCAAACTAAGGCCTGGGTCTCCCTGCCAGCAGCAGCAGTGTCCAGCCAATAATCCAGTCTACTGAATGCCATCCAAAGCTTTGGGCACCCCTGAGTCCTCTGCCTTTCTCTTCCCTGGGCCCCAGGTTAGCCAGCGATGACATCAATGCCCAGTGAATCCTCACTTGTCTTCCAAGTATCCACCCATCATGTCATGGCACACCAGGGTCCGGGGCCTACGACTATCCAGAGGAGGCTGGCGATGCTCCAGGGGCTGCAGGGCCACATTGAAGCTGTCCTCCTCGAGGGGGGTCCAGGACAGCAGCTCCTCCAGGGAAGACAGGTAGAAGCTGACAGGCTCGGTGGTCTCTTTGTCATAATATCTAACTGGTCCAAGGAGGGAGACAGTGAGGAATTAGCAGAAATCCACAGATTCCTAGAAATGCTTTGATGATGACAGACAGAATGGGGGGGCAGCTCTACCCAGAACCCTGAGAATGGACGTAAAAGTGGCATTCACAGCCTCCCTCTTCTCACCTGGCAAAGGATCCGGACTAAAACTGACCACTTCTCGAAAGACTGCTTCTTCTTCTGGCTCCTCTTTAGGTCTAAGCAAAGGTTTTTTAAAAAAATTAAATGAGGCTGGAGATTTAGCTCAGTGGTTCCAGCGCCTGCCTTGCAAGCAGAAGGTCCTGGGTTCGATCCTGGTAAGCACATACAATGCTGGACGTGGTAACACATGCCCACCAGCAATCAATAAAATCAATACCACATACCACAGTGCTGGGCGTGGTGGCTCACGCCTGTAATCCCAGCACTCGGGAGGCAGAGACAGGAGGATTGCTGAGTTTGAGGCTTGCCTGGGCTACATAGTGAACTCAGGGCCAGCCTGAACAACAAAGTGAGACCCTGTCTCAAAAAAAAAAAAAAAAAA
>PVIC010039779.1:0-16975 GCA_004025085.1 Thryonomys swinderianus | reverse complement strand
CCTCTGAACCTGCAGCTGAGTCTCTGATGTGTGCGCCTTTGTCTGGACACGGTGACCCCTGTGATCTTCCCAGCTCTTCTAAGCGACCTGTGCAAAAGTCTCTCCCTTGCTTTCAATAAATGTCAGACGCTATTTCAAAAGAAAAACCGAGTCTTAATCAGTGTTAGCTCTTCCTTGGGCTTGGAATGGGGTCCATTTCACATTCCTGTTCAGTGGCTGATGTTGACTCTTGCATTACATAAACGTAGAGACTGAGTCCAGTAGTGGTCCTGGGGGTGGGCCGACTGGCAGCCACCCCAGACCAGAGGATGAGTTTGCTAACCCAGTCACTGTGTCCCTTAGGAAGTGGCCCTGACCTGCTGCTTGCTGAGGCAAGGTAAGGAGAAGTTAAAAAGCTACTTTTCAGTAAATGTTCCCTCATTTCCGGAAATCTGCCTAAAGCGTAGCACCTGATTTTACAGGACAGCAAACCTATACATTTGTTGGTGAATCCATATCAAGTATTTAGCCCATTAGGAAACCAGGAGAGTAAGTGTAAGTATTTTATTAAAAGCTTTTACATTTTCTTACTTGGTCTGGGTTGGTAGTGTAAAGAAAAACACCAAACTCTTTAATTTAGGCATACACTTGGTTGATAACCTTCAGAGAAATAAAAATTATAACTTTTTCAAATTAATCATCACTTGTCATTATGTAAGTTAACCTCTAAATGTATATTTCCTCTAAAAAGTCTTTGCTCCCTCATCAATTTCTATTCAAATTAAATATCCCAATAAAGTCAGATGACTTGCTGTTTGGCTTTATAGAACAGTGCTCTGTGTAAGATTGTGTGTGTGTGTGTGTGTGTGTGTGTGTATGTGTCCACTTGGACATGCACTTGTGTGTATGTAATGAATTATAAGCAGTTGGCTATCACAATTACTGTTATGGTCTAAATATGAAATATTCCCCCAAGGATTCATTGAAAGCTTGATCCCCAGTATAGCAATGGTTTGAGATGGAGCCTAGAAAGGTGATTCGATCTTGATGGTTCTAACTTCATCAATGAATTAAACCATTGATGAATTCATAGCTGAGTGGACTGAGAGGAGTTGGGGCCTAATTGGAGGAAGCAGGTCTTGGGGTTAAGTTGAGTTCCCTGACCCAATTTCTCTGGCTCTTTGATTTTGCTTGGCATGAAATGAGCAGCTCTGTGTCATGGCCTTCCACCATGTTTCTCCCTTGCCATGGGCGTAAAGCAATGGAGCTGGTCATCACGGTGATGGTTAACTTTAGATCTCAACTTGGCTAGGTTGAGGATATCCAATAGCTCATAAAACATTATTTCTGGGTGTCTGTCAGGTCATATCTCTTCCATAAGAGATCAGTATTTGAACAGTGTACTAAGGAAGATTGACCAGCTCTAACCTCATTGTGGTGGGTACCAGCCAATCAACCTAGGGCCCAGATAGAACTGTAATGCAGAGGACAGATCAATTCACTCATTTTGTCACTTTTGGACAGCCATCTTGGACAATGCTCTTGGGCACCAGAACTCCAGATTTGCCTTCAGACTTGAACTGAGACACACCACTGGCTTGTCTCTCTCTCCAACTTGTAGATGCCATGTTATGGGCTGCTCAGCCTTCATAATTGTGTGAGCCAGTCACCTGTGTGAATCCCCTTCTTTCTCTGCCTCTCTCTCCTTCCATCTCTTTCCTTCTCTCTCTCTTCCAATTGGCTCTGTTTCTCTGGAAAACTGATCAATATGTTCATCTTGCTGGTCTTGTATATGGTAACTTACTGGTAATTTACCTGTGATAAAACGCAAGCCTTCATTCCTTCGAGGCTCTGAGTCCTTGGCAACCATAACCTTCACAGTAAGGAATAGCTGCAAATCCGAAGTTAAAATTGAGCAAGGGAATACCAAGAGGTGTCCTTGTACAAAATTAGTTTGACCTCTTTGTGCTGATTAAGGTCTGTTACCTCTGTCAGTAGTTGACCCTTTTTGCCTGTTGGTTCAGTGAAAGAAGAAATTCAAACACTCAGGTTATAACTGTAGCACATGATTCAAAGTAATACTTGCTGTGTCCTCTGGCAAAACTATACCTTCTTCAGGAAACAGGACCTTTTACTTTGCAGAACTCTGAATTGCTGGGATGGGGAATACAGTTTACTCCAATATGTCATTCAGGATGATAATAAATATAGCTAATCTTGTACCTACCTCCTAGTTTTTATACATGTATTTTTCCTGTTGGCAACGTAACACTATTCAGAAACTATAAAATAATTAGAAGTAAACCTAAAAAAAATACACCTTTCAGATTGCATTACTGTTATTGCATAGAGTTCTCTGGTATCGTGCATATATGACATCCTGAAAGAAGACATCTGATCTTTCCAAAGATACCTTTTTCTGAGATCACACTTTTGTATGTGTTTAGAAGATTATTCCACTATTCTATAATTACACCTATTTTCTATATGCTGTGGTAAATGGTATTTACACTGGAATTTACAATTTTTTTTTTTTGAGACAGGGTCTCACTTTGTAGTTCAGGCTAGCTCTGAGCTCACTATGTAGCCCAGGCAAGCCTTGAACTCAGCAATCCTCCTGCCTCTGCCTCCCGAGTGCTGGGATTACAGGCGTGAGCCACCACGCCCGGCACTGTGGTATGTGGTATTGATTGCTGGTGGGCGTGAGTCTCCACACCTAGCATTGTATGTGGTTACCGGGGATCGAACTCAGGACCTTGCACTTGCGAGGCAGGCGCCGGAACCACTGAGCTAACCCTCCGGCCCCTGGAATTTACAATTTTAGGAGCATTCCCTTACCTCTTTTATAAAGTGGGTCCCCAGGTTGGATGCTACACTTGGACATTTGTGACTGTGGATTTTGTCACACATAAAATATTGCTACTGACTGAGAATATGAGAGTAAGGAAAGAAAACTATTTTGAGGATAGATACTTACCCTGTCAGGGAAAAATAGTAGGCCTTGCAATTGGAAGGTACCCAATATAGTCAATTTGCCACCAACTGTCTTTTGTTCTACATAGAACATGATTCATTTATGGTTTAGCATAGGTCTTCATTGTGAGCATATTGTAAATTTAAGGGAAATATTAATTATATTGGCCCTAATAAGTGAGGCCCCACAATGTTGGATGCAGCCTTAGATTTATCACCTCCTTTCATTTATCCTCATACATTTCTGGAGTGAGTAATGATGAATCCTGACTAATGTTCATTGGCTGATTCATTTCATCAACTCAGTTTCTTCCATGGTCTATGCTATTTGGTCAATATTAACATTAAAAAAAATCTTTATCTGGCCAACTCCCATATGTCCATCCACATGCAATTACTTCCAAAATCTTTATAACCTTCCAATTCTTTTTCCCTTCCAAGCCAGAAAGCCAAGTTATTGGTCAATGACTGTAAGTCTAGACATATTCTCATCTCTTGCCACTTCTACCCAAAGTGGATGGCCAGGTGCACTGCTCATAACTGCCTATGGGAAAGACTTTGCTGTTCCTCTGTCAAAACCACCCTTGAGGGCCGGAGATTTAGCTCAGTGGTTCCAGCACCTGCCTCGCAAGTGCAAGGTCTCGAGTTCAATCCCATTGACCACATAGAATGCTGGGTGTGGCACCTCACGCCCACCAGCAATCAATACCACATACCACAGTGCTGGGCATGGTGGCTCACGCCTGGAACCCCAGCACTCAGGAGGCAGAGACAGGAGGATTGCTGAGTTCGAGGCTTGCCTGGGCTACATAGTGAGCTCAGGGCCAGCCTGAACTACAAAGTGAGACCCTGTCTCAAAAAAAAAAAAAAAACACCCTTGAGTATAGTTATGATGACATACATTTCTGGTTTATACCCTTACACTGAGCCAACTTACTGATAAACCACATTGCCTTCTCTTTAAACTGGTAGTGTGAGGCGTGCCTTCCTCATATGACCAGAGGTGCAAGTTGGGGTACAGGCACCAGTAAAATGATGGTGGTGACAGAGCTATGAGCTACCTACTCTTGTAGTTTATTCACCACTTGCTTCTGCTCAAATAGGGGTTGTAACATATTCATCTTGTGATGCACTTCTCTTAGACATGTATGGCTTTATAACTAAGAAGAACTACTAACACCCAGTTCATACTGGGTATTCACAGATGCATGGACATTTATGGCCTCATGACCAAACATTCTTTTCAGGGAAGAATGTGGGATCCAGGGGAAGGGAATATAACTAGGACCTCTGGATTTAGGTTCCAGTCTCCTGTGAGTCGATGGCACACAGTGAAATAATATATAGCTTAGAGAAACTGAGCTTGGGCTTGATCTATGCTACTCTGGGTAGCAAAAGACCCCAGGCCCCAGCTTGCCACACTTTTATTCAGCAGCTCTCCAATAACAAAAAAGTAACAATGACTCAGAAGGCAGGGTAAACACTGGGAATGGAGCAGTTCCACCTTGAAGCATCACAGCAGGTAGGATGACCAGAGTCCTTGTTATCCAAGGTGAAGGTGAGCTGAATGCATAGTCATAGACAGCCAGGAAGGGCTTTCCAATTATTCCTCCCAAACAGGGTTCTTTTGGAACATAGATAAGTTCAAAGTCTGTCTGCAGGAAGGCCTGGTCAGTTTTAACCTTGTAATTATTTCTCCCAAACAGGATTGCTCCCAGCAGAAGAATAACATAGTGATTTTCAAAAGGTGTATGATTTCAGATTGCTATTGACAGGTCATTGTTCCAGAATCTCAGAATCCTGCACTATTATTATTCCTTTGAGGCTCTCTATGTACTTATATGCCTTCAAGAGACACAATAACCAAAGCAATTTTGCAAAAGAAAAAAGTTCCAGGACTTGCACATATCTCCTCATTTCAAACATTACTGTAAAGCTACAGTAATCAGTATTTTTACTGCCCTGAGAATAGAAACAAATGGAACATAATTAAAAAACTTTCTACCTCAGTGAAATTTCCAATGGTATAAGGCATATTAAAGTAGCCCTTCTAAAACAAAGAATGATATTTTCATCTGGCTCTTCTTACAACCAAAACAAGCACAGTGCCAAATGACCTTGGATTTGGGAGGCAATAGTTCTTATGTGGATGTGTTAACCTGGTCCAGCTACCAAGAGGTTCTCAGAAAAGAGAAGACTGCAGTAGGTTCTGGCTGCTGTGCAGACTGCTCCACTATTTGGGCCATATGATTGAGCAGAACCAATAGTGCTTGAAGCATCTTTGAAAGGTTAGAATGCTATTTGGAGACTTTTTCAGGCTTCTGTGGATGAACTGTAGTGCAGGCACTTAAGAGTATAGTGCACAGTCCTGCCAGCCTCTAAAGATAACTACTTTTTTTTTTTCAGACAGAGTCTCACTTTATAGTTCAGGCTGGCCCTGAGCTAACTAAGTAGCCCAGGCAAGCCTTGAACTCAGCAATCCTCCTGCCTCTGCCTCCCAAGTGCTGGGATGACAGGCATGAGTCACCATGCCCGGTGATACTACTATTCTTTTGGGATCAGCAGAGGAAATAAAGACTTTAACCTAGCTTAAAAATGGTTCTGCATGAGCTGGAGATTTAGCTCAGCCATTCTGGCATCTGCTTGGTAAGCGCAAGGTCCTGAGTTCAAGCCACAGTAACCACAGACCACAATGCTGTGCATGGTGGCTCATGCCTGTAATCCCAGCACTCAGAAGGCAGAGGCAGGAGGATTGCTGTGAGTTTGAGGCTGGACTGGGCTACACAGTGAGTTCAGGGGCATCCTGAACTACAAAGCGAGACCTTATCTAAAAAAAACAAAAAAACAAAAAATGGTTCCGCATTATATAAAAGCGGAGGTACAGCACTATAGCCCCTTTTGTGACACACAAGGATAGTGATGAATGAAAAACCCTCTCAGTGGGCAGAAGTTTGATCAACACGTATGGTTATGCACTTTGCTTGGAAGGAGGAATGGTGAGATACGCAGTTGTGTACTGACTAATAAACTGTGGCCAATTGCTTGGCAGTATGATGAGAGACTTGGAAGGAAAATGATTAGAATATTGGTTGCAAAGAATCTGGGAAAATAATTATGTGTATGAAGATATTTGTGTTCCATGCAAATGTTTATTTCAGGATCACCTCAACAGAAGATGAATGATCAAGTAGATAAAATGACCTGTTTTGTGGATACCAGTCAGACTCTTTCCACAGATACCTTTTCATCAGCAGTGGCCACGGTGGTGGGATGAAGGTTGTGCATACACTTGGCCACACAGACTTCCACTCACCATGGCCTACCTAATTATTGCCACTGCTGAATGCCCAACCTGCCAGCAACAATATCCAACACTAAGTCCTTGATATGATGTTATGTCCCAGGATAATTAGCCAAATACCTTTCAGCAAGTTGATTGCACCAGACTGATTCCATCATGAAAGGAGCAGAGTTTGGTTCTTCCTAAGAAGAACATTTAGTCTGGATTTAAATTTGCCTTTACTTCATGTAATGCTTCAGCCAAAACTGCTGTTCATAAACTTACAGAATGGCTTACCTTCTGCCATAGTGAGTATTGCTTCGGATCAAGGCACTCCATAGCCAAAACAAGTGTGAAAATAAGCTCATGCTCATGGAATTACTGGTCTTACCATGTTCCCCACCATCGTGGAGCAGCTGCCTTGATATAGTGGTGGAATGGCCTTTTGCAGATTCAGTTACAGTGCCAGCAGCAAAGTGGCAATAACTTATAGGACTGGGGCAAGTTTCTCCAGAAGGCTGTATATGCTCTAAATCTGCATCCAATATATGATGCTATTTCTCTCATACCTAAGAGATTCACTAATCCAGGAATCAAGACGCTGGAAATTAAAGTAGCAATGTTCACTATTACCTGAAGTGACCCATTAGCAATTTTTTTTTTAATTTCCATGAACATTAGGCTCTGCTGGCCTGGAAGCCTCATTTCCAAAGATAAATAATTCTTCCATGAGATAAAACAATTACAATGAAGTGGAAGTTAAAACTGCCACTTGTGGGGGCTGGGGATTTAGCTCAAGTGGTACTGCACCAACCTTGGATGCACAAGGGCCCTGAGTTCCATCCCCGGTACCTCAAAAAAAATGCACTTGAAAACTGCCACCTGTCCAATTTTGAGTCTTCACTTCTCTGAATTAACAGGAAAAGAAAGGAGTTCCAATGCTGGATGGGTTCACTGATCCTGACTACCAAATGGAACTTGGACTAGAACGTCACATTATTCCAGGTATTACCCTTGGGACATCTCAATTTTACCATGTCCTGCACTTCCAGTCAAAGAAAACCATGACAGCCTAATCTAGGCAGGACTACTAATGGCCCAGACTTTCAGAAATGAGGATTTGAAGGCCAAGGATTTAGCTCAGTGGTGCCAGTGCCTGCCTCACAAATACAAGGTCCCAAATTCGATCATCAGTATTAAAAAAAAGAAAGAAGAAAAAAGAAAGAAAGAAATAAAGAAAGAAAGAAAGAAAGAAAGAAAGAAAGAAAGAAAGAAAGAAAGAAAGAAAGAAAGAAAGAAAGAAAACAACAAGAAACGACAATTTGAATCACCCCTCCAGATAAAGAACTACAAGCAGTTGAAGTGCTGGTGAAGGTAAAGGGAATACAGAATGGGTAGTGGAAGAAGAATACAACTGTTATGACTTATGTCTAATCTCCCCCTAAGTCTCATACATTCATAGATAGGGCTTTGGGCAGGTGATTGGATCTTGGGAGGGGGTGATGCTTGTCAGTGGATTGGTCCACTGATGAATTTATAGCTAAATGTGATGTTGAGAAGGAAAGATTGGAGGAGGTGGGTCACTGGGGGCACGGCCTGGAAGGGTCTATCTCCTTGTGTACTATTTTAACTCCTCTCTCTGCTTCCTGACTTCCCTGCCATGAGCAACCCTCCTGTGCCATCACTTCCTTGGACCCAGTTCCCAATGGACTGAAAGCTCTACAAACTGTGAGCCAAACCAAACCTTTCCTTTCGTTTGTGAGTGTCAGGTATTATGTTTCAGTGATGACAAAGTAACTGAAACACAATCATGTGATCAGTTATACAAACAAGCACTGTAATTGTCATGAATATGTACTCTATGTGTATTTTTGTTTTCTTTCCTCCATTATTCTCTTGTTATGTAACACAAAATATATTGACTTTATACTAGTATTTAAATTGTAATATTATTATTATTATTATTACAGTACTGAGGATTGAACTCAGGACCTTGAGGTTGCTAGGCAGGCATGGTTCCACTGAGTTATATCCTCAGCCTAAATTATAATTTTATTTATTTATTTGAGACAGGGTTTTGCTTTGTAGTGCCTCGAACTCACAGCAATCCTCCTGCCTCTGCCTTTGTGTCCTGAGTGCTGAGATTATAGGTGTGAGCCACCATGCCCAGCACTGTGGTATGTGGTACTGGGGATCAAACTCAGGCCCTTGTGGTTGCCAGGCAGATGCCAGAACCACTGAGCTAAATCTCTGGCCCCCAAATTATAATTTTATAACTTAGTATTTAATAAATTAGGGAGTATCGAGAAAAAGAATACATGTCACTAAAAGATTACTTCTTCTTCTGGGAAAACAGGTTGGTATGTCTTCAGTTATATATAAGATAATGGTACCATGTTTGGTAAAATTATGGCATTTATTTGGAGATTAAGTATGATTCAAAAAGATGCATATGAATGTTGGTTTGATCAGTTGTGAGTTTGTGGTGGCTAATTTTATGTGTTAACTCTTGCCACAGAGTGTTCATAGTAAACATTTTTTCTCAGTGTGTGTAAGACTGTTTTCTGGAGGAGACCATCATTTAATTGGTGGACTGAGTAGAACAGATTATCTTCCTTGGTGTGATTGGGCATTATCCAGGTGCTAAAGACTTGAATAGAACAAAAAAGTGGAGAAAGGAAAAATTCAACCTTTTTCTCCCTGATTCCTGAGTTAGGGTATTAGTCTTCTTTTGCCCTTGGACTGAGGGTTTACATCATGAATTTCCCTGGATTTCCAGCTTGTAGATAGTACTGTAGATAATACTTCATCCTCTATATTTGTATAAGCCAAATCCATATGATAAATCTATACTCCTCTCTCATATATTATATACACTATATACTGTTTATTTGTGTTTCCCTGGGGAACCCTAAGTTATACATGTATATTCACAAAATAATTATACTCCCTAAAATATCTATAAAGCTTTATTTCTTTATTCATAAAAGCTCAAGCTAGAAACAGCACAGAATCCCATCCTCAAGTGACTGGATAAACAAATTCCAGTGTATCTATACAAGTGGAATACCTACTGAGGAATGAAAAAGAAGGCACTATTGGTACACACAGAAAAAGGAATCAATCTCAAATATACTATCGTGAATTTGAAACATCTTACACAGAATAAAACACTTTGCATTATTCTGTTGATAAGCAATTCTAGAAAGTAAAAACAAATCTGTAGTGACATAAAGCAGACCAATGGCTGTCTAGGGGTGGGAATGTGGGAAATTGATTGCAAAAGTGCACAAAGGCACATTCTGAGGTGGTAAAAATGAATTTTAGGTAGTCTACTGATTGTTAAATGGGTACATATCTATGACCAAACTTATTGAACCATATACTCAAGTGGGTGCAGATTTTGTATTTAAATTCATGTAAATTTAACTTGAATAAATTTTTTGTTTTTTTGAGACAGGGTCTTCCTTTGTGGCTCAGGCTGGCCCTGAGCTCACTACATAGCCCAGGCAAGCCTTGAACTCAACAATCCTCCTGTCTCTGCCTCCCCAGGAGGCAATGCTGGGATTACAGGCGTGAGCCACCAAACCCGGCATTTGTGGTGTGTGGTACTGATTGCTGGTGGGAGTGAGTCACCACGCCCAGCATTGTATGTGGTTACCGGGGATTGAACTCAGGACCTTGCATGTGTGAGGCAGGAGCCAGAACCACTGAGCTAAATCTCTGGCCCATAAAATTGATTTTTAAAAGTTTATTTTGTATAGCACAAAAGAATAGAAAAACAAGGTAAAAATAGAAAGACAAGGTAATTGGATTCTTGACATGCATTACTAAATATTTTATATTTATTATCATTGTTTTGCTTTGGAGTCTATACATTTATATCTGATTTTATAAATTATATATCAGTTCAAGATTATCTATCTACGGTTTTATAGATTTTCATTTCATTTAATATTATCTGGATTTCAAAATGATAAAAATAGTTTTAGGGGAACCAAGCATGGTGATCCATGCCTGTAATCCCAGCACTCTAGGAGGGTGAGGAGAGAGGATCATAAATTTGAGTCCAGCCCAAATAACTTAGCAAGACCCTGTCTCAAAGAGACAGACAGGCAGGCAGGCAGGCAGGCAGGCAGGCGGGCGGACGGACGGACGGACGGACGGACAGACGGACGGACGGACGGACAGACAGACAGACAGACAGACAGACAGACAGATAGACAGATAGACAGACAGACAGACAGACAGACAGACAGACAGACAGACAGACAGACAGACAGACAGACAGACAGACAGACAGATAGATAGATAGATAGATAGATAGATAGATAGATAGATAGATAGATAGATAGATAGATAGATAGATAGATAGATAGATGATAGGACTGAGGATGTTGTGCCCCTGAGTTTAGTTCCCAGACAACAGAAAGGTAAGGGCAGTCAGGTTTTAGCTTAGTGGTAGAACATATACTAAGCATACATAGCACCCTGGGTTCAATTAACAGAATAACCAAAGCAAAAACAAGCTAAACTATGACAAAAATTTTTAAAAGATGTTAAAAAGCCGTTACTGACAGCAACATGAGCATAAGCAAGAAGAGACTGAAGGCAACTGCTTGGAAAAGGTATTTTCTCATCAATGCTTTGTGTACCAAGAATGTGATGGTGTGTGGAGGACACAAGATGCAGACACCCCTACAATTCACCCTAATACACATAATGAGAAGCACCACAGATTGACAGAAGATGATGGAATACACAATGGGCTAGCTGTTTTAAGAAAATGCATTTGATCCTTATTTTAGACCATATTTCAACATAAATCATGGATAAGCTTTTAAATGTCAAAAATTAAGAAACTAAGAGAATGCAATGGATATTACGGGAATTTAAAAGAATTGAGAGTATATCTGCTACAATATCACAAGGGGTTAA
Source organism: Thryonomys swinderianus (assembly GCA_004025085.1). Classification (NCBI taxonomy): domain Eukaryota; kingdom Metazoa; phylum Chordata; class Mammalia; order Rodentia; family Thryonomyidae; genus Thryonomys; species Thryonomys swinderianus. The sequence goes on along the minus strand of PVIC010039779.1, from coordinate 5,805 downwards.
AAAAACTTTATAAATAAGGAACTTATAAAAATCACTTGGTAGGGCTGGAGATTTAGCTCAGTGGTTCCGGCACCTTCCTCACAAGTGCAAGGTCCTGAGTTCGATCCTGGTAACCATATACAATGCTGGGCATGGTGACTCACACCCACCAGCCATTAATACCACATACCACAGTGCCAGGCATGGTGGCTCATGCCTCTAATCCCAGCACTCGCGAGGCAGAGACAGGAGGATTGCTGAGTTCGAGGCTTGCCTGGGCTACATAGTGAGCTCAGAGCCAGCCTGAACTACAAAATGAGACCCTGTCTCAAAAAAAAATAAAAATAAAAATAAAAATAAAATAAAATTCCAGGGCTGTGGTTTTAGCTCAAGTGGTACCGTGCCTACCTTAGAAGCATAAGGACCCGAGTTCAATCCCTGGTACAGCCAAAATAAATAAATAAATAAAATTCCATAACAAAATCTTAAGAGAATAGTAATAGTTAATACACTTTATCATTATCTTCTAGTAGCCAATCAGAGACAAAAAGTTTCTCTCTTACAAAGAAGAAACAAACAGATAACTAATTAATTTAAAGTTTAAATGTGATGCTGGAAGATGAAGCCTAATTAGAGCGATGGATCACTGGGTGTGTGGCCTGGAAGGGTTTCTCTCACTTCCTGGTCCCTTGATCTCTCTCTGCTTCCCATCATCTTCTTTCTCCTCTGCTATGCCACCCTGCTTTGGCACCAAGTAACTGTAAACTGAAACCTATACAAATTGTAAGCCAAAACAAAATTCCTCTAATTTGCGGTTGTCAGGTATTATCTCAGTAAAACAGGGATGTCACCCACAAACTATAAAAAATTATGTTGAGCCAGGAGTAGTGTTATACCTTGTAGTTTCAGTGTTACAGGTAAGATTAAAAAAAAAAAACGTCCTCCCTCAGACTCATATGTTCAGACGTGAGGCTTTTATAATGTGACATCACTGATTAGGCCATTGATGAGTTCATAGCTAACTGCCCAGTTTGGAATTGGGGCCTGGTTGGAAGAGGTAGATTACTGAGATCTTGAATGGAAAGGGTATATTCTTGTTCCTCGCTCCTCTCTCTTCCCTTTCTGCTTCTGGCCATTAGTTAGCCAGCCATCTTCTGCCGTGCCTTTTGGCCATGATGTTGCTGCACTGGAGCTAACCATGGATTGTGTCCTCTGAAACTATAACCTAAAATAACTTTCCTCATTTGAGTTGCATATCAGATATTTTGTGCCCAGAATGGGACAGCGGACTAATACACCTAGCTACTCAGTAAGCTAAGGCTGGAAGATCACGTGAACCCAGGAGTTCAAGGCCATACTGAAAAACACAGTGAGACACCGTCACTTGGGACACAATACCAAAGACCCACAACTTAAGGGAGGAGAAGTTTATTTTTGTTCAAATTTTAGAAGTGTTGGTCCATATCTGGCAGGTTTAAACAAAGAAAGAGCATGGCGGATGGACCTCGGCAAGGAAGAGCTGCCCTTGTCATGATGGCCAGGAAGCAGAGACAATTGAGGTACTGAAAAGTCAGATGTACCCTTGTAGGTCATGGCCCAGTGATCTACCCCTTCCATCCGGGCTCTACCTTCCAACAGTACACTCAGCTGCTAAACTCACCATAGATGATTCCACTGGTGAATACAGCACCCTGTGATCCAATCTCCTTCCATTAGCCTTGTCTGAGTGAATGAGGACTTTGAGGGATATTCTTTTTTTCTATTTTAAGGATATATATTTTCCATATTTAAATATTGATGTATAGGTGTCACAAAATTTATATAACTTAATCTTGATTATAGCCTTCAGTTCAGTATTAGCCCCAACCATGCAAAAAGATGTATTGAATTTTCTCTTCCATATCTTTTATGAATTTGTTTCTCTTGTCTTTGATATTTATTTTAGAGGTTTGGCATTCTGGGGAAGGGCATAGAAAAAATTACCAAGGATGAACTGGAGGAAATAAATCAAGAATATAACTGTAAAAGTTGTTAATTCAAAGTTATTGCTAGGGATACTTTATATTTTCCCCACCCCTGAATTCTTATTGTGAAGTCCTAATCCCCAATATGATGGTATGGCCTCACAAGAGACAATTAGCTTCAGATAAGATACTGAGGGTAGAAGCTCCAGGATAGGATTAGTGCTCTTACAAAGACAGATGGGAGGGGGCCAGAGATTTTGCTCAGTGGTTCAGGTGCCTGCCTAGCAACCACAAGGTCCTGAGTTTGACCCCCAGTCCTGGTAACCACATACCACAGTGCTGGGTGTGGTGACTCACACCCAGTGGCAATCAATACACTCACACCCAGTGGCAATCAATACACACCACAATGGTAAGCATGGTGGCTCCCGCCGGTAATTTCAGCACTTGGAGGCAGAGGTAGGAGTATTACTGTGAGTTCAAGGCTTCTCCGGGCTACATAGTGAGCTCAGGGTCAGCCTGAATCACAAAGCGAGACCCTGTCTCAAAAAGGAAAAAAAAAAAAAGATAGAAGGGAGGGCTGATAAAAACGTAATATATTTTCCACACTGAAATCCTCCCTGAAACTCTCAGCAAAGTGAGACAAGGTGGTGATAGTATGTTATGCAGTAGGTACGATTCTGCCAAAATGAAACATATTAATATTAATCTGTCTAACCAAGAAAGAAGTGTAAAATCATTGAAGAGTGCAGGCCCCTCTTTCTCTGCCATTTGGAGGAAATGGGTTGTGACCTGCAAACCAATAGGATCTTCGTTAGACACTGAATCTGCCAACACTGTGAACTTGGACTCTCCCGCCACCAGAACACTGAAAAGGAATATTCGTTACTTAAGCCATTGAATGTGTGGTACTTTTAGTTTACTCACACATGTTAGGCAAATGATGTCCCCACTGAGCCACGCCCCCAGTTCTTTCTATGATATTTTGATATAGCAGTCTCAGAAGACAATAATAAAAAAGAACTTTCATTTTCTCCTTAAAAATAACACATCTAAAAAAGCTAAAATGTCATTTCTTCTCTCTCTCTATAGAATCTTGCAAAGATGATCATGATCAATTCTTGCAAACTGTAACACCCCCCCAAAAGGTGTTTGTATCATGAGAGAGGACTTGGGATAATAGAACCATTGTAGATCAAGGAACAATTCTCAGGCAGAACCCTCCCAACAGATGAAGAAAAATGCACTTATGCTGAAGTGGATGTACCTTCAGGACATACTCATAAGTGAAATAAATATGTCACAGATGTGTAAATATTGTATATTTTCTCTGGTATGAAAAATTGAAGTTATAAATGTGCTCTAGAATGCATGATTGATATTGTGAAATAGTAAATATTCAAAGGGAAATGGGATTTAGGGGTAAATAATGAAGAAAGAAAAAATCGATGGTAAAAAAGGCAACAATGCTTGTGTATTTAGGGGCGAGGGGGTGGTAGGGTGGGGAGGGGAGGGGGAAAATGAGAACTAAATTGTGTCATATACAGGTACAAATTATCAGTGTGGAGTGTAATTGTGATGTGTATATATAACGTACCAATAAAATGTACCAATAAAAATCAAAATTAAAAAAAGAAAAAAAAAAGAAAGTGCAATTGCATCTTTGCTTGGAGAGAGGTTGCCAGCACTGTTTCAAAGGACAGTGTGTGGTTTCCTGGTCACTGTGCCCAGCTTCAGGGCAGGAACGTATCTTAGGGAATGAGCTAAATCTACACAGTAATCTTCTTCCTAACATTTTTCAATCCACTACAACAGATCTTGTGTTTAAAACAAAACAGAAAATACGCTTAACCCATCATCCTTTGTTCCCAACTGTGAGAGCAGATTGACACTTCATAATAACCCCGGTTTCTATCCTTTTAAGACACATATGAATATTTTATGTTTGTTTTCTGGTACCAGGAGTCAAACTCAAGACCTTATGCTTGCCAGGCAGGAGTGGTGCCATTGAACTAAATCTCTGGCCCACTTGTAAATAATTAAAACATTTTATTAGGCATCTAAAATTTTCCTGAATTCATAACTTGGACCTATTACGTGCAAAATGGGAAGTTAATGAGTCTCACTATTTGGAGGAACAAAACCACAACCAAGTATATTGTTAGATAATGTACTTCCAGCTACATGTACATTCCTGCACAGTACAGCACATGAATGATGCAAGGTTTAAATGTTTCTGTCACTTCCAAATTTCCTAATAAAGCCCTCAAAGCAACAATATTAAGTGATGGGGCCTTTGAGATGTTTTAGGTCATGAAGGCTTTGTCACAAACAGACTGTCATTAAAAAAGACCTTACATGTCAATGTTCTCTTCTGCTTTTGTCATATGATAACATAGCATTTGCTTCCCTTGCCCTCCTGCCTTCTGAAATGTAAGGATGCAACAAGAAGGTTCTGGCCAGATGTTACTGCTCTGGGTTTAGACTTTCAGCCTGTACAGCTGTAAAAGATTAAATTTCTGTTCATTTTAAATTGGGTAAATTCTGTAATATGCTGCTTGAGTAGCAAAAATGGACTAAGAAAAGGCAAAAGCTTATTTGTTCAAATGAAGATAAGTAGTAAAAACATTGCTATGGTTTATTCCTCTATTCAGTGCTCTGGAAAATCTCCTAAACTAAGAAATTGGGCAAAATTTAGTCGCCCAACTTCTGACATCACCCCAAAACATCCTACAGGCCCACCTGTGTATCAATTGATACAGGGTTTTAACTTTCTTCAAATAATTGGTAAGAGAATAAAGGATTTTTACACTACTATCAATTTGAGATTAAAGTAGAGCTAACTCATAAGGACTGGGTTTTTTCCAGACCATTTGCAAACTTATATACTGTTCTGTCCTATAGGTTATTGACCACTTTGTGCCAAAATGAACAATGCCATTTCTGCAATTCCCCCTCTTACCTAAATAATCAAAAAACTATAAATGCTTTTCAAAAGCACCTAGATCATCCTTTTGGTTCACTCAATAATGAATTAGATAAAACCCTGACAGCTGCTGAATGAAAATTTCTGTCAGCTGTTGAATGAAAATTATATTTTATAGCAACTTGGAAGCTGATGAATTTTGAAAATGAGGAATCCTTTTCCAGGAAGCCTCCTAGATCATGTCTCATATGGCTTGGCCCCAAAGCCCCGTATCTTCAAGTTTCATTTGCTAAGAGGTTGAAAATGATCTGAATCAGTTTTAAACATTTATTATCTGAGTTAATGGCCACTGTTGTGGGCCTGTTCCCCAAACACCAAAAGACTCTTGGATTTCAATATCAGACATAAAATGGGAGGACATACCGCTTTTAATAAAATGGTCGTCATTTCAAGCCCAGGAAGGGAAAGGTGTTACATGAATTAAGACTCAGTTTTTCTTTTGAAATAGTGTCTGACATTTATTGAAAGCAAGGGAGAGACTTGCACAGGTCGCTTAGAAGAGCTGGGAAGATCACAGGGGTCACCGTGTCCAGACAAAGGCGCACACATCAGAGACTCAGCTGCAGGTTCAGAGGAAAACAGGGCACTGGGCAACTGACTGGTCCTCAGGGCAAAGGAATGACTGGGTCTGGCTGCCAGGAACAAAGAAGTCTGAGAGGGAGGGAAGGGGTCCCGCCGGAGTGAGGCCGGTGTGCCCAGCAGAGGGTCGCTCGGCCGTCTGGATCAGTGACCACTGGCTGTGGGCAGCTCAGGTACCTCCACCTCCGAGGTCAGTCCAGATGGCAAAAGGCAGCAGCCTGTGGTGGGTGCGGTGGGCGGTGATAGCAGGGCCAGCGCAGAGTGTGAATGGTCTGTTCGGCTTGGTGGACCGGGGCC
>PVIC010039778.1:0-16973 GCA_004025085.1 Thryonomys swinderianus | reverse complement strand
AAAAAAAAAAAAAAAAAAAAAAAAAAAAAAAAAAAAAAAAAAAAAAAAAAAAAAAAAAAAAAAAAAAAAAAAAAAAAAAAAAAAAAAAAAAAAAAAAAAAAAAAAAAAAAAAAAAAAAAAAAAAAAAAAAAAAAAAAAAAAACAGGAAAAGAAAAAAGTTAAATTACCATTATTTCTGGATGACATGATACTCTACATAGAAAGCCCAAAAGCTTCACCAAAATATTTCTAGATTTAATAACCAAATGTAGTCACATAGCTGGATATGAAATCAACACTCAAAAATCAATTAGCATTCCTGTACACATATAACAAACCCGCTGAGAGAGAAAAAAGGGAAACCACACCTTTCATAACATCATCCCCACAAATTAAATATTTAGAGATCAGTCTGACAAAGGAAATAAAAAATCCTTACATTGAAAACTATAGTACTGTGGAAAAGGAAATTGAAGAGGAAGTAAAAAAATGGAAAGATATCCCTTATTCTTGGGAAAAAAGAACTAAGATTATGAAAATGGTCATATTTCCAAATTTGTTATACCGATTTAAGGCAATCCAAACCAAAATGCCAGTAGCACACTTTGCAGAACTAGAGAAAACAATCCTAAAATTCATTTGAAATCAGAAGAAACCTAGGGAGGGAAAAGTTAATTCTGAGCAACAAAATCAAGGCAAGGGACATCACAATACTTACTTAAATTTATACTACAAAGTTACAGTGATAGAAAACAAAAACATGGAACCAAATGTCAGTGGAGCAGATTAGAAGATGCAGAACAACTCCAAACACAATCAGCAACCTTCACTCTGACAAAGGAACCAAACACCTTAACTGGTAAATAGACAGCCTCTTTAATATTGCTAGAAAAAACTGGCTCTCCACATGCTAAAAATTAAAACTAGACCCCTATCTCTCAATATACACTATATTAAAATAAAAACAAAACAAAGATCAGAATATTAAAACAAAAACATTAAATCTACTGGAAGACAGAATAGGTAGAACTCTTGAAGCCACAGGTATAAGAAAAAACTTTGTCAGGAAAACCCCAATTGCACAGGAAATATTTAAAAGAATCAATAACTGGGATCTCATCTTACTGAAAAGTTTTTGCACAGCAGGCTAAATCACCAACAGAGTAAAAAGACAATCCACAATGTGGGAAAAAATTTTGACCAAATGTTCCTCAGACAAATAACTAATACCTAGAATATATAAAGAACTCAAAAAATTAGATGCCCAAAAATAAAGACTCAAGCCAAAAATGGGCATCTGAAATTAACAGAGACTTCTCAAATGAAGAATTATAAGTGGAAAATAAATACATGAAAAAATATGCAACATCACTGGTAATCCCAGAGATTCAAAGTAAAACAACATGAGATCCCATCTCACTTCAGAAAGAATGGCTGTTATCAATAAATCAACCAACAAATGCTGACATGGCAGTGGGGTAAAAGAAATCTTTCACGGATGTTACTGGGAGTGTAACTTGTGGAAATCAATGAGGAGACTTCCAAAAAAACTAAAACAAGAGGGTCTACTTTACCCAGCTATTCCCATTCACAGTATTTTTCAAAAGAATTAAAAAAAATCATATCATAGCAAAATATCCAGACCCATGTTTAGAGCAGCACAGTGTAATAGCTAAGTCTTGGAAACAGCCCAAATGTCCATCAACTGATGAATGAACGAAGATGTATTTTTTATACAATGCAGTATTACTGTGCCATAAAGAAGGATAAACTTGTGACATTTCTAGGAAAACAGACTTGAGACCATACACTTAAATGAAGGAAAATGGGCATACATGTTCAAATATCATGTGGTTTCTTAGATGTGAGAAACCAAAAGTAAAAATAAGGACCAAAATGTCTAACAGCTACTTTGAAATAGGGAGAAAATGTTCAAATGGGTGGGAAGTTAGGTGGAGGCAGGGAAAGGAAGGAAGGAAAAAGAAAAAAAATAGGAGAAAAGGGAAACAAAGCTTTTGTAAATGTGGTGGTGAAGAGTAGCTGAAGTGAGGGGAGGGGAAAGGGAAAAAAGAAGATGAGATATATCAGGTACAGGCATAGACATTCCCTATGATGAATGTGATCATTACATTTATCTAAAATGTACCAATAAAAACAATTAATATTTAAAAACTTAAAAAATAAAATAGATATCCTATCACACACACTGACATTGAGGAAGCATACTCTGTAGCCTTCTCTCTATTCCTTTATATTCAACTTGTCAGTAAACAACTTGCAATTCCTTAACAGGGCTTATGGTTCAAACTTTGAGCCCCTGTAAGTTCTCCTTTGCCTTGGAAGCCTTAAGTTATTTCTTCAGCTTGTAGATTCCTAACCGTACTTAAAGACCCCTCTCTTCTTCAGAAACTTCATGGTTGGATGTGCTCTTTGGTCTTTTTAAATTTACAGAGTGCTACAGCACCTCAGGGCCGTTAAAGCCAAGCTCCAGAAAACAGAGCAATGGTGAACAGCAAAGAGCGGGTCTCCTCAAGGCCCCTTCATGAAAACTGAAGCCTGCTAGAAGAGTGAAGAAGTCTCTGCAATGAAGACCCACCAGATCACTGTGGCTGGCAATCTGATTGCTCTGCTCGAGTATCTGTCCTGCTGTTTCAGAACTGAGACTGCCTAAGGGCCATGACAGACTCAAGACCGACGGGTCAGTCATACCAGGAGGATGGCAAAGGAAGCAGCCATTTCAAGAGGGTTCTAAATATTTGCAAGAAAGATACTTTCAATAAGCATTTTATAGGCAACAACCAAGGAATTAAACGAAAAACAACAAAAAATACAAATGAGAAAACACCTAAATAAGAAACAATCCCAGAATTCCACATCACCAAAGGGAAATTTAGGGAGCAATGAGATGGAACAAACTGAAACTAAACCACTAGACTCAGAACTGGCAATAAAAGGGGATCTGGAAAAAATGAAATCACAAATAATCTTTCAGGTAACAAGAGAGATAGTGACCATGGTGAAAGATACAGATAAAATAAATGGAGGCCCTCAGGAACATAATGGAATCCAGCATAGAAAATAAATGGAATCCAACAAAAAGGTTCCAACAGAAATCCAAGTGATTAAACACTCCATTGAAAGTTTACACATTAGAACTAATGAATACAAAGGCAGAACCTCAGATCCAGAAGACAGGATAGCACGTAGTGGTCAGGAAAGAAAAGATTTCTTAAAAACAGTAAGTGATCAGGAGAAATCAATCCAGCAGCTGCTAGTTAATTCAAAGAAGAATAATGTAAGACTGATTAGAGTCAATGAAGAAACAGGAGATGGTGCAAATGACAGATATTATGGCTGAAAATTTCCCAAGCAGGCAAAAAGAATTTGACACACAGATAAATGAGGCATAGAAGAATGCAACAAGCCATGATAAAAAAGAAATCCACTCCTAGGCATAGATACCAGAAACCCAACAGAAGAATGAAATACTGAAAACAGAGAAAAGAAAAAAATCACATGCAAAGGAAAATGGGTCAGATTCACAGCAGACTTTTCAACAGCAGCCCTCAAGTCAAGGAGAGTCTCAAGTAGTTCAAGCCCTAAAAGAAAACAACCTCCAACCTAGACTGATGCGTCCTGAAAAACCTATCTTTCTTTCAAAATCAATGAGGAAATAAGATACTTCCATGACAAAGAACACTTGAGAAACTTCATGAACAAAAATCAACACTCCAAAAAACTCTAAACAATATCCTAGAAAAAGATAGGGAGGATCATAACTCCATGACACCAAACAGAATGAAGCCATTAGACAAGGCAAGAAATTGAATGTAAAGAGCAGGGGAATTTTAAAACTAATAATAATAAAAGACTCAAAAACAGGAAAATATCATGACAAGCATAATTCAATACCAGTTATAACCACCAATGTTAATGCCTTCAATTCACCAATTAAAAGAAATAGACCAACAGAATGGATTATGCTGTATTCAAGAAACACACTTTATTCAAGAAACCCCTTCATTCAAAGAAATTTATAGACTGAAAGAAAAGATGGAAAACAATTCTTCATACAACAGGGAACTGCAAAAAAGCAGGAATGTCTAACCTATTTGCAGACAAAGTAGATTTCAAGCCAAAACTAATTAAGAGGGACAAAGAAGGGCACCATATCCTCATATAGGGAATAATCTAAAAGAAAGAGATGACATTCATAAATATATATGCACCAAATGTATCTAACTATATAAACCAAATATTAATAGCCATGAAAAGTCAAATAAGCACTAATACAATAGTAGTGGGAGACATCATTGACTAAATGTCACAAATATACTGATCAACTAGAAAAAAAAGCAACACTGAAATACTAGAACTGAACCAAACTTTTGAACACATGCACTTAATAACCATCTACAGAATATTCTGCCCCACAAGAATAAATATTTTTTTCAGCTACCCATAGGTCATTCTCCAAAATGACCACTTGCTTCTTCATAGAACAGGTTTACACAAATGCAAAGGAATTGAAGTTATCCCCTATACACTATCAGACTATAATGTCTTGAAATTAGAAATCAATGCAAAAGAAATTCCAGGAACTTCACAAACATATGGACATTGAATAACACTCTCCTAAACAATAAATGGGTCACAGAAGAAACTAGGCAGTTTCTGCAATTAAATGATAATACAGTACAACATGAATGAATCTATGGCACACAATGAAAGCAGTTCTATGCAGAAAATTCCAAGCTAGGAAAACAGAGCGAGCTCAAATAAACAACCTAATGCTCAAACTCCAGCTCCTAGATAAAGAGGAGGAAAAAAACAAACACAGAACTCATACAAAGGAGAAAATCCTAAGAAGCTGAGCAGAAATTAAAGCAAAGGAGACTAAGAGAATAATACAGAAAAAAATCAAGGAATCAAAGATCTGGTTCTTTGTAAGAATAAACAAAATCAACAAACCCTCAGCCAATCAAAAAAAAAGTAAGCAAAGGCTCATATCCATGCAATCATGAAAAAAATTATGGTAAAATCACAACAGGTCCAACAGAAATCTAGAGGCTAACTAACACATACTTTGGGAACCTATACTCCAATATAGAAAACACAGAAGAAATGGAGATTCCAAGACACACGTGAACTACCAAAATTGAACAAAGATATAAAAATGCTAAATAGGAGGTTGGGTAAGGGAATGGGTAAAAATAAGAATTAATTCATGTCATATACAGGTAAAAATTCCTAATGTTGAGTGTGATCATGATGTATACATAAAATGTACCAATAAATAATTCAATTTAAATAAATAAATAAATATGCTAAACACCCCAATATCAATATGTGAAATTCAAAATGTAATTAAAAACCTACCAACAATGACTTCATTGTTGACTCTACAAGACATTTATGGAAGAGCCAATGCCATTATTTCTCAAACTCTTCAATGAAATTGAAAGTGATGCAATAATCCCAAATTACCTTGATTCCAAATGCAGCAAAAGACTCAACCAAGACAGAGAACTACAGGTCAATCTCCCTAATGGACACAGATGCAAAAATCCTCTATAAGATACTGGCAAACAGAACACAGAGGATCCTCAAGATCATACACCCTGACTAAGTTGGATTCATCCAAGGATGCAAGGATGGTCCAACATATATAAATTGATAAATGTAATACACTATATTAACAGAATCAAAGACAAAAACCATAGGATCATCTTAATAGATGCAGAAAAAGTATCTGACAAAATCCAATACTCATTCATGATCAAAACCCTATAGAAAATTAGAACTAGGCCAGGGATTTAGTTCAGTGGTTCCAGTGTCTGCCTTGCAAGCACCAAGGTCCCAAATTCCATCCTGAGTACACATACCACAGTACCAGACATGGTGACTCACACCCATAATTACAGCAATCAGCACTACACAGCACAATGCCGGGCATGGTGGTTCATACCTGTCATCCCAGCACTCAGAAAGTGGAGACAGGAGGATTGCTGAGCTCGAGGCTTGACTGGACTACATAGTGAGCTCAGGGCCAGCCTGCACTACAAAACAAAACCCTGTCTCAAAAAAGAAAATTAGAGGGCTGGAGATTTGGCTCAGTGGTTCCTGCACCTGCCACGCAAGCACAAGGTCCCTGGTTCGATCCCCAGTAACCACATACAGAACAATACAGGGCATGGTGGCCATGCCCACTGGCAATCAGTACCTCATACCACAGATGCCAGGGATGGTGGCTCAAGCCTGTAATCCCAGGACTCGGGAGGCAGAAGCAGGAGGATTGCTGAGTTCAAGGCTTGCCTGGACTACATAGTGAGCTCAGGTCCAGCCTGAACTAAAAAGCAAGACCCTGTCTCAAAAAAAGGAGAAAAAAAAAGAAAATTAGAATTGATGGACTTTATCTCAACCTAATAAAAGCTAATTATGAGAAACCAATAACCAGCACCATAATAAATGGTCAAAAACTGAAACTTTTCATGGTAAGATCAGGAACAAAACAAAGATGTCAGATATCACCACTCTTGTTCAATATAGTACTGGAAACATTAACCACAGCAATTAGACAAGAGAAAGAAATAAAAGGAATAAAGACAGGTAAAGAAGAAGTTAAAGGTCACTATTTGCTGATGACATGATACTCTATCTAGAAGATCCTAAAAACTCAACCAAAAGACTGCTAGACTTTATCACCAAATTTAATTGCATAGCTAGAAACAAGATCAACGCTCAAAAATCAATAGCCTTTTTATACACAAAAAAAAAAAGACTCATGGAGAGAGAAATTGGGGAATCAATTCCTTTTACAATAGCACCCAAAAAATGAAATATCTAGGAATCAATCTAACAAAGGAAGTGAAAGACCCCTACTCTGAAAATTATAGCACTCTAAAAAGAGAGATTGAAGAGGCTATCAGAAAATGGAAAGACATCCCTTGTTCCTGTGTAGGAAGAACCAATATCAGCAAAATGGCTATACTTATTCAACTTCTATACAGATTGAATGCAATCCTGATTGAACTCCCAACAACATAGGTCACAGACCTAGAGAAAACAATTAAAAATTCACCTGGAATCACAGGAGACCTAGAATAGCAAGAACAAATCTAGACAACAAGGACATGGCAGGGGATATCACAATCCCCAACTTGAAACTATATTATAAAGCCACTGTGATAAAAACTGCATGGTACTGGCAAAGTAACAGAACCAAGGATCAGTGGAACAGGCTAGAAGAAGAAAAATAAATAAAAGGAATAAGGATAGAAAAGGAAAAAATTAAATTGTCATTATTTGCTGATCACGTGATACTCTATAAAGAAGATCACATGAACTCAGTCAAAAGACTGCTAGGCTTCAGATTCACTAGAGTAGCTGAATATAAGAATGATACTCAAAAAATCAATAACCTTCCAATAAATGAATAACAGACTAAGTGGAAACAATTCCTTTCACAATAACATCCCCCCAAAGTGAAATATTTAGGAATCAATCTAACAAAGAAGGTAAAAGACCTCTTCTCAGAAAACTACAGCACTCTGAAAAAAAGAGATCAAAAGGATATCAGAAAATGAAATGATGTCCCTTGTTCCTGGGGAGGAAGAACTAATATTGTCAAAATGGCCATACTCCCAAAACTACTATACAGAGTCAATGCAATCTTGATTAAAATCCCACAGTACATTTCACAGAACTAAAGAAAAATAATCCAATAATTTATCTGGAATCAAAAGAGACCTAGAATAGCAAAAGCAATTGTAGGGAACAAGGAATTGGAAAGGAATATCACAAATCCCCCAACTTGAAACTGTACTACAAAGCCACTGTGATAAAAACAGCATGGTACTGACAAAGAAATAGACTCAAGGATCAGTGAAACAAACTGGAGGATGCACAAACAAATCTAGACTTACTAACCCACCTCATTTTTGATAAAGAAACTAAACACCCTCAATTGAGGGAAGATAGCCTTTTTAATAAAAGGTACTAGAAAAACTGGGTTTCCACCTGCCAAACATTAAAACTAGACCTACATCTTTCACTATGCACTAAATAGAAATCAAAGTGGATTAAAGATCTAAATATTTTTTAAAAATTAAATTTGCTGGAAGACAGTTTAGGTAGAACTCTTGGAGACACTGGTATAGGGAAGACTTTATGAACAAAACCTCAGAAGCACAGCTTTAGTTTTGGCTGGTTAAAGCCCAGTTTTTCCAGCACCATTTGTTAAAGAGGCTGTCTTTCCTCCATTGAGGATGTTTGGGCCCTTTGTCAAAGATAAGGTGGCTTAGTGTACCTAGAGTTGTTCCTGGATCTTCTAATCTATTCCACTGGTGCTCAGGTCTGTTACTTTGCCAGTTTTTATCACAGTGGCTTTATAGTAGAGTTTTAAGTTGAGGATTGTAATACCCCCTGCCATATCATGGTTGCTTAGAATTGCTTTTCTAGGTCTCTTGTGGTTCCAGATGAATGTTTGGATTCTTTTCTCTAGCTCTGTGAAGTTTGGCATTGGGATTTCAATAGGAATTGCATTGAACCTGTATAGTAGTTGTGACCTATCTCTCTCGCCATGTACTAAACTAAAATCACAATGGATTTGAGACTTAAACATTAAAACAGAAATTATAAACCTGCTGCAAAACAGGTTAGGTAGAATTCTTGGAGACACTGGCTTAGGTAGAGACTTTATGAGCAAAACCTCTACAGCATGAGAACTAGCAGAAAGAATTAATAAATGGAATATCATCCTGAAAGGCTTCTGCACAGCAAAAGAAACCACTGGCACCGCTAAAATACAAGCAACAACATGAGAAAAAGTCTTTACTGTTTGTCAGACAAAGGGTCACTATCTAGAATATATAAGGAACTCAAACAAATCAGTCCCCCCAAGTTTAAAGAACCAATTCAAAAATGGGCATCTGAAATGAACAGATACTTCTCAGAGGCAGAAGTCAAAGCAGCCAAGAAGCATATGAAGAAATGTTCAACCTCACTGATCATTCGAGAGATGCAGATGAAAACAACACTGACATTTCATCTCACTCCACAAAGAATGGCTGCTATTGCAAAATCAACCAACAATAAATGCTGGTGAGGCTGCAGGGAGAAAGGAAACCTCCTCCACTGTTGTTGTGATTGTAGACTTGTGCAACCATTGTGGAGATCTGTGTGGAGATTCCTCAGAAAACTAGGACTAGAGGTCCCATATGACCCTGCTATTCCCCTACTAGGGATATACTTGAAGGAATTAAAAGAATCATATTGTAAAGACATATGTACACCCATGTTCATAGCAGCTCAGTTAGTGATATCCCAATCTTGGAAACAACCCAGTTGCCCATTAGCTGGAGACTGGATAAAGAAGATGTGGTTTTTTTTTTAATAGAATGGAGTATTACTCTGCCATAAAGAATGACAAGATTCATTCATTAATGTGCAAATGGATACACCTTGTGGACACACTAATAAGTAAAATAAATAGATTACAGATATGTAAATACCATATCTTTTCTCTGGTATGAGAACCTGTAGGTGTAAATGAGTTCTAGAATATATGGTAGATTTTGTGAAATAGAAAATATTCAAAAGGAATGTGGTAGGGGAAAGAATAAATATGGTTTGGAAAGAAAAAGAAATAACATGTATATAGGGGTCAGAGCTTGTAGGTGGGTAGGGACATGGGTAAAAATGAGAATTAACTTGTGTCATATAATGTTACAAATTCCCCAATGTTGAGTGTGATTGTGAGCTATATATAAAATGTACCAATAAAGACTTCAATTTTTAAAAACTCAGTAGCCCAGGAACTAGCACACACACAAAAAAGTCAACAAATGAGACATCATCTTATTCAAAAGTTTCTGCAACACAAGAAAAACCATGAACAAAGCAAACAGCATATAATGTGGGGAAAAAAATTTTTAGTTGTTGTCCCTCAGACAAAGGTCTACTATCTAGAATATATTTAAAAAAAAAAAAAAACTAAAAACATCATACATTCCAAATTTAAAGATCCAATTCAAAAGTGGGCATCCAACATTAACAGATATTTTTCAGTTGAAGAAGTAAAAGTAGCAAAGAAACAAATTTGAAAAGTTCAACATAACTGGTGATTCAAGAAATGCCAATGAAAACTACACTGAGATTCCATTTCACTCCACAAAGAATATCTGCTATTAAGAAATCAACAATAACAAATGTTGGTGAGGCTGTGGGGAGAAAGGAACCCTTCCCCACTGTTGGCAGGAATGTGAACTAGTGTAACCACTATGGAGATCAGTGTGATGATTTCTCAAAACATTAGGATTAGAGGTCCCATTTGACCTTGCTATTTTCCTGCTGGGGTATATTCACAAAAGAATTAAAAATGTCATATCATGGCAATATATGTGTACCCATGTTTATAGCAGCACTGTTTACAATAGCTAAATCTTGGAACTAGTCCAAATGCCCAGAAGGTGGAAACTGGATGAAGAAGTGGATTTTAAAAAAAAATAAAATGGAGTATTACTCAGCCATTAAGAATGATATATTAGGCCCGGAGGGTTAGCTCGGTGGTTGCGGCACCTGCCTCGCAAGCGCAAGGTCCTGAGTTCGATCCCCGATAACTACATATAATGCTGGGCGTGGAGACTCACGCCCACCAACAATCAACACCGCATACCACAATGCCGGACATGGTGGCTCATGCCTGTAATCCCAGCACTTGGGAGGCAGAGACAAGAGGATTGCTGAGTTTGTGGCGGCTTGCCTGGGCACCATAGTGAGCTCAGGGCCAGCCTGAACTACAAAGCAAGACCCTGTCTCAAAAAAAATTTAAAAAAGAATGATAAATTAGAGACATTCATGACTAAATGGACGCACCTTGAGGCCATACTCACAAGTGAAATAAATGGGACACAGATGTGCAAATACCATATCATTTCTGTAGTGTAAGAAATCGAAGGTGCAAATGAAATCTAAAATGTATGTCAGGTATGGTGAAATAGGAAGAAAACATTCAAAGTGAAAGGGGAAGTGGAGTGGGAGCAGGGGAATGCAAAAGAGGGAAAGAAAAAATTTAATGGCAACAAGGAAAAAATGGAAACAAAGCTTATATATATTGGAGAGGTGGGGGATTGTAGGGAGGGCAGGGAAATGGGAAAAAATAAGATTCAAGATCTATCAAGTATTCAATGATTAATGTGATTGTAACATATTCCTAAAATGCATCAATAAACTCAATTATTACAAATTTACAGCATGCTTTGCTATCCTTGTATGACTTTTGTGACTGTAACCTGGACTAATATACAGTGATGAATGTAATGTAGGTTCTAAGAAAATAAAAACCTTGGCTGGTTTATTCCAGGCTATGTTGCCACTACCTAGAACAGTGTCTGAACGTGGAAAGGGCTGATTCTTGTTGATCAAATGTGGATTTTTCTATGTCCTCATCCCTAACCTAACAAATTTCTCTTGATCTAGAAGGTGTTTAATAAACATATACTATCTCAAAATATTCAATTAAGTGCAAATAGAACAGAATGGACATTTTTAATACCTAAATAATTACATATTAAACACAAAAGTGAAAGAGAAAAAAGAAAATTCAGGCTACAGATGTCCTAAGAAACAGCTCACTGTCTCAATTTTTAAGTATTACAAAGAATCATGTCCCAAGTGTAGTCCAAAGCCTTATGTTTCCTCATCTTAAATGAATGCCACAAAATGAACACTTAAATGTTAGTCACTCATCTGCAGAGAACGTGGAGAAAACACATTTACAGGCTATACCAGGGATGCACTGCTCTGAAATATAGTACTAGTTCTAGCGACATCACAGACTTTTACCAATACAGACACTAAGTAAAGGCTAACTGTAATCAAATTATCATGATGTCTCAGTTACTTTCTCATTATTGAGATACAGTATCCGACACTCAAATTAAAAGAGAAGAGTTTTACTTGGTTCATAAATTTTAGAGAATCTAATTCATAGTCAATTGGCTCCAAAGCAGGAAGGACATGGTGGAAGCACCTGCCAAGGAGGAAAGCTGCCTACACTATGGCAGCCAGGAAGCAGGCAATAAAGGATGGAGCCAGAAAAGGAAATATGCTGTTTCAGGTCTCAACTCCCATGAATTACTGTTTTTTGAGAGAATGGGGTAGGAACAGTAGCCTAATTAATCTGAGGAAATTTCAAAGCGGACTGAATCCTTTAAAAAAGCATGTGCCAAATAAAATTTGCCTGTTTATATTTGGAAGACCTACAGAATTGTTTCCCTAGTATTCAGTTCACAGTGCTCAGCGACCCAGACACTTGGAAGCTTCTCAGCCATGATCCATGGGTATCCAGCTACCATTAGAGCTGGTGACAGAACCTAATCTTATCTCACTGGTGCCAGTTTTACTGGCACACAGAGTGCAAGAGCTGTGAGATCAAAAAGGCTTCCACCCAGACTTCAGAAGAAGGCCTGAGTGGCCAGGTAACATGTCCCTGAGAGGACAGTGCATGAAGTCATGAGTGTGCTGAAAGTGCCATAGCCTGCCAAGAATTCACAGAAGTCAGGAGCATGGAATGTCTGAAGACACCTACAGGCACCATAGTCACCTCGAAAGATGCCATGAGGACTGCAATTAGCAATGCCATAGTGGTGGGGCCACCCCACGCCCTTCAGAGCTCACATCTTATCACAACTTACCCTGGGTGCAAGGCATGGAGCTACAAGATTTCGTGTTTGCCCTGCTGGGTTTGGTATTTTTTTTTGTTTTGGGTTTTTTTTGTTTTTGTTTTTGTTTTGTTTTATGAGACAGGGTCTTACTTTGTAGTTCAGGCTGGCTCTGAGCTCACTATGTAGCCCAGGCAAACCTCAAACTTACAGCAATCCTCCTGCCTCTGCCTCCAAAGTGCTGGGATTACAGGTGTGAACCACCAAGCCCAATGTTGTGGTGTGTGGTACTGATTGCTTGTGGGCAGGAGTCACCATGCCCGGTATTATTGTATGTGGATACCAGGATCAAATTCAGGACCTTGCATTTGCCGGGCAGGTGTTGGAACCAATGAGCTAAATCTCCGGCCCTGCCCTACAGGGTTTTCATCTTGCTTTGGTCCAATTCCTTCTTATCACCATAATATTCCTTTTTGGAATGTAAATAGTTACCTTGTGCCATTATATGTTGAAAGTTATTCTCCTTTTGACCCTTATAACTAAGAGTTTATCTTGCTTCTCAGAGACTTGAGACCTGGACTTTTTGACAATGTTGAAACTGTTAAAACTTTGGCAACTGTTAAGAGATGGACTAAATGAATTTTGCATAAAGAGATGGGCATGCATCTTTGGGAGCCAGGGACAGAACATTGTTGTTTAAATCTATAAGTCTCCCAAAAGCTTCATGTGCTCAGAGGTGGGACATGAGAAAGAATTTGAACCACAGGAGTATTATACTCATCAATGGATTCATCCACTGAGGAGTTCAGAGCCAATGCACTGCTTGGACACAAGGCCTATCAGAAAAGGTGGTTGGGGGATCAGACCTAGAAATGTGTATTTCCCTCCTGGATCCTCGTTTCTTTCTCTGCTCCCACTGCCAGAACAGTTAGGTCCACCTACCATGCCCTTCCTGCCTTGGAGTCAGTCCACTATGGATCGAATCTTCTAAAAGCTGTAAACCAAATAATAAAGCTCTCCTCCTTTCATTCATGAAGGTCAGGTATTGTATCTCAGCAATGAGAAAAATGATGAGGACACATGGAAATACTGAAAAAATAAAGAAAAATGGTGAGAGGTAGCAAACTTGGGATCCTACTAGAGTTCATAATGTTCTGCAGATATTTTAATGTGTCATTTTATAGTACTTTCTTCCTGTTTTTCCTTTAGACACATTTGATCAACCCTAACATTTTAATTGGTATTTACTAGGCATTTTTAACCACTTTATTCCATTTAATTACTAGGAGAACTTGAAAAGAGGGCTGGTATTATCTTCTTACTTACTTACTTACTTACTTACTTACTTACTTACTTACTTATTTTTGAGTTAGGGTGTCACTTTGTAGGTCAGGCTGGCCCTGAGCTCACTGTGTAGTCAGGCAAGCCTCAAACTCACACCAATCCTCCTGCTTCTGCCTCCTGAGTGCTAGAATTACATACCTGGCCACCACACCTGGCATTGTGGTATGTGGTAGCAGAGACTGAACTTGGGACCTTTCACTTGCAAGGCAGACGCTGGAACCACTAAACTAAATCCCCGGCATATTACCTTCACTTTTATACTAGAAAATCAGGTTTGCAAATTTTAAGGACTTTGTTCAAGGTTACATAAATTAAAAGACTTAGAGTTCTTTTAGTTGTGAGTGACCTTGATGATTTTTAAATATTTATGAATTCAGTCAAGATTTTAGTAAATATTGGGCACCAGCAGTGAATCCCGCATCATGATAGCTTTGGGAAAAAGCAGAAAGTAACACAGTATGGTCCTCCCTCTCCTGAAGCTGATCATTTACTGGCCAAGGAAGATGTTAATCAAATTATGACAATAATGGACCTGTAAACTAAGCAAGTTTTCAGATGCACAAGAAACAGAGGTTCTGAGATTCCACAGCCATGCAAACAGTCCATAACTCTAAAGTCAGGAGAGGCTGCCCTGGGAAATTTTCTCAACTGAGAGCTGAAAGATGAGTAGGAGCTCATTAAAAATACAGAATTTTGAATAAAAATGGAAGGGAGATGAAAACAATTCCAAAAAGAATGGCACATGAGGAGGCCATGGTGTGAAGGAACACAGCATGTTTTACATGCTTAAAGGGATAGCAGGGGGTGACAGTGCAGGTAAGGTAAGGTTGGGCCATATGTAGCTGGGCTTCCCCTAAACACTGACTCTCAGAAAAAAAAATTGTGCTCAAGTCATTTTATGAAGAAGTTATTTTAGAAAGCTCAGTGTGAGAAGAGAGAAGAGAAGATGCCATAGTCCAGTAAGAAAGAGTAGATTTCACTATGGGCAACTGGAGCTCAGTCCTCCTAAGGACACTTTGAGGGACCACCTAGAACATACCCTAGATTTGTTCCTAAGAAGCAAAGAAAAGGGTCCATTCCAATACAGTCAGAAGGTGCTATTGGTCCGGGAACAGCAAGAGGAGTTTAGGCAAGGCCGGGGGCACTTAGGATCAGAGGGCTGGGTGGTTCAGAAGCAGCCAAGGAGGCACACAGGCAGCAGGAGACAAGACTGTGTGGGCCAAGGCTCCATTGTCATCCTGTCAGACTCTGCTTATAAAGTACATGTTCAAAGATAGAACTACAAGGAAGGTCAGCAGAGGACCCTGTGGATTATGGGCCCCTCTGTGGCTATACAGGTCACATGCTCACAAGGTGGCATGGACAAGATGGTACTTTGGACAATATAGGAGAAAAAGAGAAGTAACCAACCTGAAAAGTATTTTGGAGATGAAAGTAAGACTTACTGCCAATTGATTATAGATTTGGTACAGATGGATAGAAAGGACCAAGCATAGGTCTCCCTTCATGAACGCACCTGCTACTCAGCTACAGAGAATACAGCCCACTGACAAACCCCAGCCATTCATCACATATTGAGTCTCAGCTTTGGAGCTAAAGACTTGCCCTTACATTTCCCAGGATTTTGTCACATCTGTATTGTAGTCTAAGAGTCCCCTCCGTCAATTCTGCCTCCTACCTCCTTGTTGTTCCACAAGTGTGCTACTTACTTGGGTATCTAAAGCTTTTCTCTGACCCACTCTGTTCCTACTTCCCTTGCAGGATTCTCCTCCATCATACCCAACTCCAGCTTCACCCCCGCCTCTTCCTCCCAGAGAATCCAACCAACATAGAATGTGGAAGAAATCACTTTGATAACCATATTGTACATTTACATCAACTTGCCAGGAGAACAAAAGAGCATGTTCATTGTGCATCAACCTAAACATCACCAAACACTTATTTCTGGTAAAAAGTATGCTCAGTTCAGTAGAAAATACAGACAAAGAACACCCTGTCTCAGGAGACTGCTCAAGAAGCCAACACGAATATTATGCCACCAAGAAACTAACTTCTAGAAGTCTCAACTTTATGTTTGCTACATCTGAATTTTCCAATAGGTACCTAGCAAGTAGGTGTGAACTGGTCTTGGGAGGGCCCTGCAAAACAGGCCCAGCTGCCCTCCCAGGAGCCCCAGGGACCCTGCTCCACCAGGCCTAGCTGAACTAATTTGGAAAGTACCTCACAAGACTCGCCTCTTTGATGCAGGGACAACATGAAAGGATCAGGGTTCCATCTGCCAATTCTCACTTTTACGTTTGTTCTTTATTGTAGCTGTTTATACACAGAGGCTGATGGAATTAATAAACTACAAATAAGATAATCATTCATTATATCTCTTCCAGGTGTGCCAGCAGAACAAAGAAAAGTGTTGAACCAAACACCAAACTTCACAGTCCTTAACACAGAAAGCAGAGGTTCCTAGAACAACCTCCACTGCACATGCTGACGATGCACATGCTGCCTGTTGTAGAGCCCGAGAGTGGCTAGAGAAGCCAGATGTGCACTCGGCCTCACTGTGCATGAGGACCCGGGCCTCGGTCCACCCATCACCCGGGTCCTCTGAGAGTGATTCTGAACTTAGCAGAGACAGTTCAGAGCTTGGGTGTTTCTGGGCAATGGCCCTACAATCAAATGGGCAGATAGAAGAGCCAGATGACAGCCAATTGCGTTACAGACTTTGCATGAGCCACTCAAAATGCAAAATCAACCAGCAATAAATGCTGGCAAGGCTGCAGGGACAAAGGAACTCTTCTCCACTGTTGGTGGGAATGTAGACTTGTACAACCATTGTGGAGATCCCTCAGAAAACTAGGATCAGAGGTCCCATTTGACCCTGCTATTCCCCTGCTAGGAATATACCCAAAGAATTCAAAGAATCATATTGTAAAGTCATATATACACCCGTGTTCACAGCAGCTCAGTTTGTGATAGCCCGATCTGGGAAAC
>PVIC010039777.1:0-16995 GCA_004025085.1 Thryonomys swinderianus | reverse complement strand
TATGTTCCGTGCTGGCTTCAAACTAGGAGTCAAGGGATCTTCTTGCCTCAACCTCTGAAGTAGCTGGGGCTATGGGTGTATCACCATGCCACATTAATTTCTTTCAAACTTTAAAAAAACTAGTAAAATATGACAAAGTCTCTGTGGCCCATACTGGCTTCAAACTCACTCTTCCTCTGGATGCTGGGATTATAGACTTTTTTTTTTTGAGACAGGGTCTCGCTTTGTAGTTCAGGCTGGCCCTGAGCTCACTATGTAGCCCAGGCAAGCTGCCGTGAACTCAGCAATCCTCCTGCCTCTGCCTCCTGAGTGCTGGGATTGCAGGCATGAGCCACCACGCCCGGCACTGTGGTATGTGGTATTGATTGCTGGTGGGCGTGAGTCTCCATGCCCAGCATTCTGTGTGGTTACCAGGATTAAACTCAGGACCTCGTGCTTGTAAGGCAGGCACCGGAACCACTGAGCTAAATCTCCAGCCCCAAGACTTTTTTTTTAATCACCATGCCATTTTAATCTCTGAAGTTACAAGTCAGTGTCATGGAGTATATTCAGATGGTTGTGCAAGCATCATGATTTAGCCCAGAACTTTTTCATCATACAGAACAGTAGCTCTGAATCCCTAAACTGTAATTTCCCATCCCACAAGCCTTGGTTAACCATATTCCATTTCCCATGTGTTTGCCTTTGAGAGGTGCCTCCTACAAGTGGATTCCTTTAAAATTTGTACAATTGTTCTTTCACATTTTCAGTGTTTACCTGTTTTAGATTATATATCAGGAATTCATTATTCTTAAAGGTTATTTTATTGTGTATTACCACATTTAAGAAGTCCATTCACCTATTAGTGGACATGTGTATTGTTTCTACTTTTTGGCTATTGTGACTAAGGCATGAACATGGGCATACTGATATTTGTGTGTCCTCGCTTTTGTTCTGAAGGCTTTTTTTCCTTCTCCACTTTTTTTTTTTTTTGAGACAGGGTCTCGCTTTGTAGTTCAGGCTGGCCCTGAGCTCACTATGGTGCCCAGGCAAGCCTGGAACTCAGCAATCTTCCTGTCTCTGCTGGAATTATAGGCATGAGCCACCACGTCCAGCACTGTGGGGTGTGGTACTGATTGCTGGTGGGTGTGAGTCACCATGCCCAGTATTGTGGTATGTGGTTACCGGGATTGAACTCAGGGACCTTGGTCTTGCTAGACAGGCGCTGGAACCACTGAGCTAAATCTCCAGCTCCTTTTCCACTTTAATCCCTAGTAACCATTGTATGGGTAACACCTGGTACTTCTTTTTGAAAACAGGTTTGCATTAGCCAAAAGTGCATCAACTTTGGGTAATTTGCAAATTTGAAGTCAGACAACCTGGGTTTGTGCTTTATCCCTAGAGACTGAAGTGTCTTTTCTCTAACAAGAAAAGCACAGCTTTGTCTCTTTTAAAAGGAGGGTGTGCCACAGTAATGCATGTTTTCTCTTTGCTCTTTTTTTTTTTTTAAGGTAGGTTCTTGGTATGTAGTTCAGGCTGACTTTGAATTTGGAGCAATTCCCCCTCCCTATCTCAGCCTTCCAAGAGCTGGGATTACAGGCATGTGCCAGTAGTCCCGAATTCATTTTGTTTTTTATTTATTTTTTTGAGAAATGGTCTCACTTTGTAGTTCAGGCTGGCCCTGAGCTCACTATGTAGCCCAGGCAAGGCTAGAACTCAGCAATCCTCCTGTCTCTGCCTCTCAAGTGCTGGGATGACAGGCGTGAGCCACCATGCTGGGCAGTGTGGTATGTGGTACTGATTGCAGGTGGGTGTGAGTCACCATGCCCAGTATTTTTGTATGTGGTTACCGGGGGATCGAACCAGGGACCTTTTACTTGCTAGGTAGGCGCCGGAACCACTGTGCTAAATCTTCGGGTCACTAAATTGATATTTAAAGCAAGAAATCTGACATGATACTGGAAACGTGGGGAGTCAGATTCCCCTTAGGTTTCTTCAGGTAATTTATAAGAAACGCTTATACAGCCTTGTCTCCTACATTTCAAGTTGACTCTCCCGCTCCACCTGGAACACTAAGAACCCGTGAAAGTGAGGAACCCTGAAGCTGAAGTTCAGTAGCTCCCGTAAACCTGCCACCGAAGAGTCTCAGTGGCCCTTCCCGAGTGGGTAGCACGTCATTCCCGGGCCCACCCGCATCCAGCTCAGGTGCTTGTAGAGTTTGGGAATGAAAGAGTCCTTCGGCCGGCTCTTCTCCGAGGACACGCGTGATTTGGAAAACCGGGTGGCAAGACTGGAATAAAACAAGGCTGAGTAGACTGAGCGTGGATGCCTCACTTCCGCGATGGTATGGCGCTGCATCCCTTTGACTTAGCTCGACTTAACGCCATACTCAGGGCTGAGTCTCCATGGCGCGCCCTTATGTTACGGGGGACGTATCCCGACGGGGAGATGAGCTGCGGCTTTCATTCTGGAGGGATCAACAGAAGGTGGGCCGCCCACGAGGCCCACTGGAAGTTTCTTTGAGAAAAAAGAAAAACAGCGGAAGTAGGCCAACACCATCGCTTCAGCCCGCGGCCTCACGCCGGCTCTGCTCTCTTTCCGCAGCCCGGAGGTTCATTTCCGTCGTGAGCGCCGCACAACTGGCGGCGCTTAGATTTCACAAGCAGTCTTCGCCCCCAGGTGCCTTTCAGTCGCCCAGCCCCTTTCCCAGCTCCCCTGTTCTACGTAATAAGCATTCGCATCTACATACCGGGGCGGGGCCTAAGCAGGAAGAATTTAAGTGGCCGAGATCTCGCGAGAACATTCCGTTCTTGCGCAGTTCTCGCGCTGCGGCTTTCCCGTCACAACGAGATCTTTCGAGATCTTCTCCGCCCCCGCTACCGGCGCCTCTTCTGCGGCCGCTGAGCGGGAGCCGTCCTGAGTGGGGTTCTAGGCTGTCGGATCTCTCTCTAAGGGCCTGGCGCTCGCGTAGGCACCCGTCCCCCAGAGGCCTCTGTCCTCCGGCCCACGCGGCCTGCTTCCCGCGCTCTAGCGCCGCTAGGGTCCGCGTCCTGTCTTGGTGACCGGACCCGGGCCCGAGCCCGAGCTGTAGCCGGCGCCATGTCGGTGGTGGGCATAGATTTGGGCTTTCAGAGCTGCTACGTCGCTGTGGCCCGTGCTGGCGGCATCGAGACGATCGCTAACGAGTATAGCGACCGCTGTACCCCGTAAGTGTGAGGCGGGCCGGCCGCGTGCACCGGGTGGGGAGGTCGCGCGTTTACCGGTCGGTTCAGGGAACGCGGCCGGGACGATATCCTCCGTTCCTGGCCGGGGCTCGGGGGTAGGAGGCCTCCAGTGGGTCATCCGTGACTGGGACCCGCCGTGAGCTTGGGTCCGCGCTGTCGCGAGGCTTCCCGCTCAGTCCACGCGGATCCTCTGAACTGGTACTAGAGGAGGGAAGGCTGGGTTGGGACATGGAACGGATCAAAATGCTTTTCGTCCCTGGCATGTTGACATTTCTAGAGCCTAACGGAGGGATCAGAGCTTTGCATACGGCGGGTGGTTAATAAGCCCTTTGAAACCGATCCTTGGGATTGCCGGCTCAGAGACTGAGCACTAAAGGTCCCACGTGAGTGGGGGCGGGGCGGCTCCCGGAAGAGAGGCTTCGGGTGGGCCAGGCATCTCGAGATGGGGGTGCCACGAGTAGCCATCAGAGAGGGATTTAATAAAACCTATGTTGTCCTGTTATCGTTGCGTTTACTTTTGCTTTCCACCTCGTTTCAGGAGTTAGGGCTGTAAATACTCACTCTGCCCAGTCGGTGCACATTTACTCCTTCATAACGTTGTACTTTCAAGATAATACATTCCTACCCGGTGTTGGTGCAGTTGCTCATGAATGACTCAAAGGCTTAGTTTTTTTTTTTTTAAACTTCTAGAACCTGTACTGAGTTATGGGACTAGTGTAGACATAGCTCCAAAAGAGGTGATTCACCCAGAGTAAGAGTTCGTCTTGAATACATGCAGATGATTTTAAACCTTCTTTCATATAAGCAGTATCTTGTGAAAAGCTTTTATTAAAAATTCCAGGTTTTCATTGTGGTGGTTTAAAGCTCTCAATTCTTACGTTCATCATTTTTCACCTTTTTTTTCCTCCATTATTGTATTTGTGGTTGAATGCAGGACCTCCCCTTCCACTGAGCTGCCTGGCCCCCCAGCCCTTCACCCTGAAATTCTATTACACTTTAGAAGCTCTCTTGCCAAATTATATTGGTCTGTATATTTTGCTACTCAAAAAGTTCACTACCTTCCTCTTGCCAAATTTCAACCCCTCTTTATAGCTAATACATATGCTTGACCTGAAAATCTGTCCCATAACTACAGTTATGGTATCTCTTCTCATTTCTTTGTAGTATTCTTAAAAGCCTTATTGAGATGTACAGTTCATCATTTATTGTCACATAAACAGTGCAACTGTCACAATCAATTAGAAATTTTCATCACCACACACACACACACACACACACACACACACACACACACACACCCCCGAAACTGGAAGCTCAAGCTCCATTTTCCTTTTTTGTTACAACTTTATTTTATTTTATTTTTTTTTTTGAGACAGGGTCTCGCTTTGCAGTTCAGGCTGGCCCTGAGCTCACTATGTAGCCCAGGCAAGCCTGGAACTCAGCAATCCTCCTGTGTCTGCCTCTCAAGTGCTGGGATTACAGGCGTCAGCCACCACACCCGGCACTGTGAAATGTGGTGCTGATTGCTGGTTGATTGCTGGTGGGTGTGAGTCACCACGCCCAGCATTGTATGTGGTTACCAGGATCAAACTCAGGAACTTGCCCTTGCGAGGCAGGCGCCGGAACCTTTGAGCTAAATCTCTGGCCCAATTTTATTTTTTTTGAGAAAGGGTCTCGCTTTGTAGTTCAGGCTGGCCCTGAGCTCACTGTGTAGCCCAGGCAAACCTCGAACTCCGCAGTCCTCCTGTCTCTGCCTTCCAAGTGCTGGGATTACAAGGTGGCCTGAGCCACCTTGCCCAGCACTGTGGTGTGTGGTACTGATTGCTGAGATTATGGGGTGTGAGTCACCATGCCTGGCATTGTGGTGTGCGGTACTGATTGCTGAGATTACAGGCGTGAGTCACCATGCCCAGCATTGTGGTATGTGATACTGGGGATCCAACTCTGGACCTTGCTCTTGGAAGGCAGGTGCCTGAACCATTTAGCTTAATCCCCAGCTTTTTTGTTACAACTTTTAACAGTGAGTAATTTGTGTTACCAAGAAAGTGTATTGTGCACTGATATTAAAGAAAATATTAAAATTTGCTTTTAAGCATTTTATCATTTTATTAAGCATTTTATTAATTTTATGTTTCCTATTAGGTTGTGCCTACTTTGGGTCCTAGTTTTCTTTCTCTGTACTAATAGCCTTTCCGAGGAGCTAAAAGGGCTAGAGCACTGAGTTGGGCATGTAGCTTCTTGGTCCTTAGCTGCCTAAGATTGAACAGACTTGAGCTCCAAGGGTGACACATGAAGGGAGTACATTTAAATGTCTTAAATTAATTCCTTGTAATTCTCTTTGAGTTCATATGTGGGATTGTTGTACATTGAAGTAGTTTTCCTAGTATGGGGAATTGAATCCAGGAGTTTGTATTGAGTTAATCTTCCCAGCCCTTTTAAATTTTTTTTGAGCAGTGTCTTGCTGAGTTTCCTTGCTTGGCATCAAGATTGTGGAGGTGGAACTTTGTGCCTGGCTTGAACTATGATTTAAAAAATTGGTTGTATAGATTAATGAGTTTGGTTTTGGCAGGGTTTTTTTTTTTTTTTTTTTGAGACAGGGTCTCACTTTGTAGTTCAGACTGGCCCTGAGCTCACTGTGTAGCCCAGGCAAGCCTGGAACTCAGCAATCCTCCTGTCTCTGCCTCCCGAGTGCTGGGATGACAGGTGTGAGCCACCATGCCCGGCACTGTGGTATGTGGTATTGATTGCTGGTGGGTGAGTCACCAGGCCCAGCATTGTATGTGGCTACCTGGATTGAACTCAGGACCTTGTGCTTGGGAGGCAGGCGCCGGAAACACTGAGCTAAATCTCCTGCCCTGGTTTTTGTTTTTTTTTTGAGACAGGGTTTTGCTTTGTAGTTCAGGCTGGCTTTGAGCTCACTCTGTAGCGCAGGTCAGCCTCCAACTCGAGGCGATCCTCCTCTCTCTGTCTTCCAAGTGCTGGGATTACAGGAGTGAGCCATGATGCCGTGTCATGTGTTTTTTTTTTTTTTTTTTTTTGAGGCAGGGTCTTGCTATGTAGTTCAGGCTGCTTCGGACTTGGTATGGAGCCCAGGATGGCCTCAAACTCAAGGTGATCCTTCTGCCTCAGGCTCCAGAGTGCTAGGGTTAAAGGCATGCACCACCATGGCTGGCTCATTTGCACATGGACATAATATACTTTGATCATCACTCTTCCTCCCAGTTTCAAAATTGTTTTGGAGGAGTTCCAGTTCATATTGTATTTTGATTTTTATTAACTTGGGTTTCTGTATTGAAGTCAGTCTAATTAGAAGTACACCGGGTATGTTGTTGGGCACCTTTAATCCTAGCATTCTAGAGCCAGAGGCAGGCGGGTTGCCATGAATTTGAAGACAGTTTGGGCTCCATAGCAAGGTTAAAGCTAGCCTCAAGTACATAGTGAGACTGACTCAACCCCAGCAAACCAAAACCAAACCAAAACAAAAAAGCAGAAAGCTTGATTTGGGTACAGGTTATGGAAAGGAGGATTTGGATCTTAGGTGCAGAGACTGCATGATGTAGGCTTATTTTGCAGGGAGGGCCTTGAGGGTTGGCTGTGGTGGATGCAACTCATTTCAAATTGTGGGTGTAATCTGGATTTTTTTTTTTTTTTTTGAGACAGGGTCTCGCTTTTGTAGTTCAGGCTGGCTCTGAGCTCACTATGTAGCCCAGACAAGCCTCGAACTCAGCAATCCTCCTGTTTGCCTCCCAAGTGCTGGGATTACAGGCGTGAGCCACCATGCCCGGCACTGTGGTATCTGGTATTGATTGCTGGTGGGCATGAGTCTCTGCGCCCAGCATTGTATGTAGTTACCGGGGATTGAACTCAGGACCTTGTGCTTGCAAGGCAGGTGCCGGAACCACTGAGCTAACCCTCTGGATTAGTTGTTAGGATTTGTTGTTTTTTTGAGATGAGTTCCTGCTAAGTAGGCTGGCCTGCCATATAGTCCAAACTAGCTTTGTGATCCCCTTGGCCTCTGGCTCCTGAGTACTGAGATTATAGGCATGTGCTTTGGATTCCGTTTTTGAGGATCCAGTGGAATCTTTTTTTTTTTTTTTTGAGACAGGGTCTCGCTTTGTAGTTCAGGCTGGCCCTGAGCTCACTGTATAGCCCAGGCAAACCTTGAACTCAGCAATCCTCCTGTCTCTGCCTCCCGAGTGCTGGGATGACAGGCATGAGCCACCATGCCCTGCTCTGTGATATGTGGTATTGATCGCTGGAGGGCGTGAGTCACCACGCCCACCATTCTGTGTGGTCACCAGGATTGAACTCAGGACCTTGTGCTTGTGAGGCAGGCACCAGAACCACTGAGCTGAATCTCCGGCCCAATCCAGTGAAATCTTACTTGAAGAAATCTTTGCCACATTCAAGCTCCCTTCCTGTGAGTAGAAGTTGCCTGTGACCAGTATGGTAGCCATTGTGCTGTGTACTGGAGGCCAGATGGCGAGCAAATAAATGAGGTCCTGCAAGCATGGAATAGTTAGTGGAAAAAGCCAGACACTAAGTAAGGGTATGTAATTACTAACTGGAAAAGTACAGAAAACTATGAGAGTATAACAGGAAGACTTAATTCAAGTTGGGTGTTGGGTAGAATTGGAAGGTGCTGTGAAAGAAGTGGAGGATGAGTGTAGTATATTTCGAAGGTCACTGGGTTTGAGGAGCTGTTAACAGGCAGAAGGGGCAGCAAGTGGTAAGACCTGAGGCCAGAAGAGCTTGGCGCCATTGACGGACTGAGAGGATCGAGGTTTTTCGAGCCTTTTGCGGAAATGGCCTGAGGTGAATTGGCATCATCTGTGTCATGCACCAGGTTTTTTTTTTTTTTTTTTTTGGGGGGGGGCTGCAAGCTCTGGTAATTGTTTTAATGTGGGTGCAATGGGATGTGATCCAGTTTACATTTTAAAAATGTGGTTGGCTTTTGTGAGGAGAATGGATTTATTTGAGAAGCTGAGGAGGCTTTTTTTTTTGACACAAGGTTTTGCTTTGTGGTTCAGGCTGCCCCTGAGCTCACTATGTAGCCCAGGCAATCCTCGAACTCAGCAGTCCTTGAGCAGCCTCTTACAGTACTTATTCCTTGTGGAAGTTGTTGGTTTCCACCAGTGGAATAGTATGGCAGAGAAATAAGTGGCTGTAGTATGTCTTTGGGTTTTTTTTTTTGAAACAGGGTCTTGCTTTGTAATTCAGGCTGGCCCTGAGCTAACTATGTAGCCCAGGCAAGCCTCAAACTCAGCGATCCTCCTGTCTCTGCCTCCCGAGTGCTGGGATTACAGGCATGAGCCACCACGCCCCACACTGTGGTATGCAGTATTGATTGCTGGTGGGCGTGAGTCTCCACGCCCAGCATTGTATGTGGTTACCGGGGATCGAACTCAGGACCTTGTGCCTGCGAGACAGGCGCCGGAGACAGGCGCCGGAACCGCTGAGCCAACCCTCCGGCCCTGCCTTTGGGTTTTTGATTGTTTGGATTGAGTTGTATTGTTTTGAATTTGGGCTTTGGAATAAGATGAGCACGCTTTCCTTTGTAATTTTTTTTTTTTTGAAACAGGGTCATCTTATGCAGACTGGCTTTGAGCTTGTTTTGATCCTCCTGCCTCAGTGTCCCAAGTGGTATTACATGCTCATGGGAAAAGCCCATTTTTATTTAGTTAGATTATTACAGTAGAAAGGATACAACCTTAAAAGCTTTTAGAATAAGAATGTTGAATTACCAAACATTGCAGGAGCTGATTGGGTGATACTTTCAGAAAGGAACTAAGATTTCATAGGCTAAAATTATTTATGGAAATGTGTAGATGAGCTTTTCACATCATTTTCATGGACATGAAATAATAACTTGAAGAGTTGATGTGATTTAAAAATTGAGACAAGAGCAAAAGATGAAAAGTATGTGTATTTTCTGCTTAATTTGTAGATTGACATCTCATCCCTTATTTGTGCAAGAAACCTGTTCTTTGAAACTAGTGTCTTTACACATGTGTGTCTCTTAAGTAAAATAGCATGATGGAGTCCAGGCTGGCCTTTAACCACTCTGTAGCCCGGGCTGGCCTCAAACTGGGGGCAGTCCTCCTGCTGCATCAGCCTCCCAAGTGCTGGGATGACAGTAACATCATGCTGATGGGTTCTTTGGATTCGAAGAAAGGAAAGTTGATTTAACTGATTCTTCAGACTGCTTATATTTTTTCCTGTTCTTCCAGTTGCAGAGGTTAGAAAAGCGTCTTAGAATCATTTAACAACTAAAATATTTTGTGTATAAAATCAGTGACAGTAATCTGCAGGAACTTATGTTGTTAGGTTCCATCTTGGGTTTCCTTTTTATTTTTTCTTAAAATACTAGTTTGGTGTAACAGTAAAAGCACTGAGGTACTAAAGTAAAACTAAGTTGCAACTCTTGATTACTTTTTGTTTGCTGTGTATCCTTTTACTTTTATAAATACATATGGTACGTGGTGTTGAAACACAGGATCATACAGTATTTTGTATTTTTTTTTCCTCTTATTTAGACCAGTCAATAAATAAACACTGGGGAGGTAGAGGTAGGAGGATCACTGCAAGTTTGAGGACAGCCTGGACTACTAGTGAGTTCGAGGCCAGCCTGCTCTAAATAGCAAAAAAGTCATGGTGGAGAAGATTAGGGTAGTTTGAGTGAAGGTATGAAGTAGAGAAGGATTCAGCAGGGCCTGGTAGGCAGCAAAAGAGTATGTGATACAGATTTGGAGTCTGATGGCCTTGATTTTGAGACCTGGACTTTACTAATTATGTTCCTTGGTGCATTAACTCGCATTGGTGCTTTGTGTGTAAAGTGGGTCCCGGAGTGTTAGGAAGTATCAGGTGTAGGATGGGTTAAGAAGACTGTAATGAAGTATGTCATTGAGAAGGGAGCTTAGCCTTTGGGGATGAAAGAGGCTTCTTGTGGCAGGGTTTGGATGCAGGCTGCGTGCAAATTTTGAAAGTTCTTGTTAAGGGATAGTAGAAGGTAGGTTTTATGCATATTCATGTCAAAATCCTTAGCACTTACTGAGCAGAAGCAAACTGAGCAGGGTATTGCGGCATTTCCCTTTTTAGAGGCCTTACTAGGACTGGATTTATGTGTACTGCATAGGAGTATTTGCCTACATACCAGCAGTTGGCTGTCTGCAGTGGTGAGGATTGTGGAAAGCAGAAAATCTTTATATTTTTCCTTGATACTTTCTCTGTTTTCTTTTTTTTTTGGTTTGTTTGTGTGCCTCCCTCACCCCCAAGTTTATATGGAAACACTGAACTAAATTTTGAGTTTGGCCCTAATATTGGAAGTTAATCTTTGTAGACTTTCTACTATTTAACTATTGGGTGTCTTTGTGTAAGCTTTTAGCTTCAAAATACTTAACTTTGTGTTGTTCTACATACTGACTCAACTCACTGAATCAAGCATATCATTTCTTTAGATACATGAGTCTTTATTTATGTGTGTATTTATTTTTAAGTTTTTTTTTTTTTTTTTGAGACAGGGTCTCACTCTGTCATCAGTCTGGCCCTGAGTTCACTATGTAGGCCAGAGAAGCGTTGAACTCAGCAGTCCTCCTGCCTTTGCCTCCTCAGTGCTGGGATTATAGGTGTGAGCCACCACACCCTGCACATGGCTCTTTTTAGTTTATTTCATGAAGGAGTTGCTCTAGTTCAAGAGAAAGTAGACCCCAAACGGTAGTGTTACACAAGCTATGAGATTTTTAAACTTGTGACAAGGAACAGAAGGGATACTCATTGCAAGGAAATCCTCACTTAAGGTTCAGTGGGCCACAAACACTTTAATTAGTTCATTCTCTGCCAGGAACTGGCATATGTTCTTGCGCTGGTCACCTTGGGCCTGGATCACTTCTCCTTTTCTGGATGCTCAATTACAGTACCATTGCAGACACAGTTCTTCAATGCCTTCATTAGTTTTTTTGTATCATAATCATCAGTGATTCCTTGGGACAGTGGTAAGGGTCTTTCTGCCATTTCTCTGTTGGACTTTTTTGTTTGTTTGAGATTTTGAGACAGGGCTTTACTTTGTTCAGGTTGGCCCTGAACTCTCTATATAGCCCAGGTGAGCGTTGAACTCACAGCAATCCTCCTGCCTCTGCCTTCGAGTGCTGGGATTACAGGCCTGAGCCACCACACCCAGCACTGTGGTGTGTGGTACTAGAGATCGAATTTGGGACCTTGTGCTTGCCAGGCAGATGCCAGATCCACTGAGCTAAATCTCCAGCCCTCTGTTAGCAGGTCATTAACCTTATTTGCATTAGCAAAGGGGTTGAAAGAGCGCAGGCTCTGGATAGCAGACAAGATATGACTCCTTTTCCTTTGTGGAAATGCCCTGCAGCGAGGCTGGCTGAGCTCGAAGGGGCCGGGGACGATGGATAAGACCGAGGGAGAGGCAGCTGAGTCCTCTGTGGCAGCTCAGTGACTGCCCATATTGCTGTTTTTTTTTCATTTGCTTTTCTTAATGAAAGGATTTTTTTTGAAAAGTCCCAGTGAATAGATAATTATAAAAATAGCTGCCTAGATTTTGGGAGATAGGTTGAGAAGATGGAAGAGAATTTTCAGAGCAGTCTAGTTCTAGTTGGTCTGTTTTTGCATGAAACCTACTCCATGGCTTTATTGGAGCTATAAAAGCTAATGTTATTATGATATGCCAGTGTCTGGTATAAACCCTTTAAAATGTCTCATCACATTCAGTCTACAGCAGTCTTGTAAGATAGGTGCTATAATTTCCCCCATTATAAATGAATAAATGGAATCTCAGATGAAACAACAGGGGTCAAATGGCTAGAAAGGTATGAGGTGATTCCAGGATGCAAAAGCTCTGGATTTCTTTTTCTAATATAGTGGTTGATTTATTAGTACAGAACTTTTTTTTTTTTGAGACAGGGTCTCGCTTTATAGCTCAGGCTGGCCCTGAGCTCACTCTGTAACCCAGGCAAGCCTGGAACTCAGCAATCCTCCTGCTCTGCCTTCCGAGTGCTGGCATGACAGGGGTGAGCCACCACTCAGGGACACTGTGGTGTGTGGTACTGATTGCTGGTGGGCGTGAGTCACCATGCCAGGTACTGTTGTATGTGGTTACTGGGGATCAAACCAGGGACCTTGTGCTTGCTAGGCAGGTGCCGGAACCATTGAGCTAAATTTCCAAGCCCAGAACTTTTTTAGGAATGTAATAAAACAAAAAAAGATTTAAAAATTGACAGTGCTATACTTTTATGCTATAACTGATAATTGCATGTTGTAATAAGGAAAGTGACTTTTTCCCACTGTAGAAGTTAGGACTTGTTGGAGGTTTAATTGCTGTATTCTATGGTAAAGACTGAAGCTCCAATGACGGCTGATTGCTTTGGAAGACATTGGGAGCTTCTTGCCAGGCCTGTGCTTAAAAGGAGGTTGAATAATTTGAACTGAGGAAGACACTTATTTGGCTCTTTGAGATATTTGAAACAGTTCTCATTACTCTGAAGAAGGCAGATGGAGATTTTAAAAGTAAAAATACTGATTGAATTAAAGGAGACTATTGTCTAGAGCAGTGACAGCAAGCCTTTTAGAGAGGAGTGCCCAAACTGCAACCCCAAACCCACTTACTGCAAAGTGCCGGC
This sequence comes from Thryonomys swinderianus, assembly GCA_004025085.1. Taxonomy (NCBI): domain Eukaryota; kingdom Metazoa; phylum Chordata; class Mammalia; order Rodentia; family Thryonomyidae; genus Thryonomys; species Thryonomys swinderianus. The sequence continues at coordinate 4,154 of PVIC010039777.1, read as the reverse complement.
ATTGCCCCCACGGTGCTGTTGTCCTGTGCTGTGGTCCTAAGGTGAGGCTGGGGCGGCTTGGCTGCGTGCTCACAGAGCTTGTGCATCGTGGCTTCCGCCTAGAACAGCAGAGCTAGGGAACGTTACTAGAAGACACACTTGGGTGTTGGGCACTTGCTGAGTTTCCCAGGCTAACCTTGAACTTGTCATCTGCCTGCCTCAGTGTCTTTCCTTTTTTCTTTTTCTGTAGTGGGAATCAAACTCAGGCAGACACTGGGCTGTTGAACTCTGTCCCTGGCCATGCCTTAGCCTCTTGAGTGCCCAGGATGGTGGGGATTCAGCGTGTGCCCGGCTCTAGGCCCCTTTCCCAGTTTGTTAGGTTGGAAGAAGTAGGGGTTCAGGGAAGATAAGGTCAGAACTGGAGTGTTGGAGGACATTATCTAGAGCTCTTTCTCCGTTACTTTCAGATTGCATGATAAATATGCTTGAAACTCTAGTTTGCCCTGTAAAATGGGAATAGGATAGGCTGCTTCTGAGGAGTAAATAGACATACACATAAGCAGTTAATACTGTCATTAATGTAGAAAGAAGAGAAAAACTTAATAACTTGACAGGGAAGTTGACTCAGAAGAGTTATGTTTCAGAGTTTTCTTTGTGTGTGTGTGTGTGTGTGTGTGTGTGTGTGTGTGTGTGTGTATGAAGTAGGTGGCCAGGCCTGTAATCACAGCACTTGAGGGAAGTTTGAGACCAGCCTGCGCTGCATGATTTGTTCTTCAAGCCCAGCTTGAACTACAGAGTTAGACCCTGTCTCAAAAAAATCAAAAAAAGAATTTGATCATATTTTAGGTAGGAGAAAGCATCTGCTGGAGGTGGAAGTGACATGTGAGTAGGGTGCAGAGTCCCGGGATGGTTTGAGAGGGTCAGAGTGAAAAAATAGCAGCAGTGATAGCAAAAGCATCAACCTCACTATTTTAAGTAGGATTTAGTCTTGCTTCTGAATCAGCAAATATATCAAATCTGTATACGAATTAGTGATTTAGAAGAAAAGTGGGAATGAAGTTCCTTGTTGGTAACGCTCAGTCTTTGGAAGATGGTTCTAGAAAAATTGTTTTTTTACTTACTATGCAGTAGGGCATGCATTTTTAGCATTTGTAGACTATATTCTTGTGAGAGGCTTTAAAAACAAGAACAGTGTTTAGTTGATACGTTGGTGTGAGAGTTTGAACGTGGGACTTGAAGAATTAGAATGTGGAGATCAGCTTTTCTGCCTCTAGAATTCTGGACAGTTCGTTAGTCCTTCAGACCTGTCCTCCAGCTGTTAATAACAGTGCTCAGGGCAGTCTACTCCATTGACAGTTGTAGTCCATAGATTCAGATGATGGACATATTATGTATTATGTCCATAATACATAGTATTATGTATTATACCCGTAAAACCCATAATACATCATATTATGTATATGTCCATATACATAATACATAATATGATGTATTATGTAAGTTAAAGTGTATGATGCTTTTAGCTGAGATTCAGAAATCTTGCTGTGGATTTGAATGTTATACTGTAATAAAGTTTGATAATTAAATGTTTGTTTTATCTTCTAGGGCTTGCATTTCTTTCGGTCCTAAGAATCGTTCGATTGGAGCAGCAGCTAAAAGCCAGGTATAATTTTGTTTCTTTTAATTTGAATCTTTATTGGTACATTATATACACATCATGATCAAACACAGTATTGAGAATTTGTGCCAATATATGACACAATTTAATTCTCATTTTTCCCATTCCCCCCACACCATACAATCCCCCCACCCCCGTATACATGAGCTTTGTTATTCTTTTTTTTATTAGCATTATATTTTTTTCCCCTTGTTACTTACCCTATACCCTTTGAATATTTTCTATTTCACAATGTCTACCATATATTCTAGAGCTCATTTACATCTTCAGTTTCTCCTACCAGAGAAAAGATAATGGCATTTACAGATCTGTGACCTGTTTATTTCAGTTATCAGTATGTCCTGAAGGCACATCCATTCAAATAAAAATCACTCAAACTTATCATTCTTTATGGCAGAGTAATACTCCATTTTATAGAAAAACCACATCTTTATCCAGTCTCCAGTTGATGGGCATTTGGGATGTTTCCAAGATTTAGCTATCGAATTTTATTTCTTTTTTTGGGGGGATGGGGTCTTGCTTTGTAGTTCAGGCTGGCCCAGAGCTCACTATGTAGCCCAGGCAAGCCTCTAACTCACAGCAGTCCTCCTGCCTCTGCCTCCCGAGTGCTGGGTTTATAGGCGTGAGCCATCATGCCCAGCATTGTAGTGTGTGGTACCGATTGCTGGTGGGCATGAGTCACCATGCCTGGCATTGTGGTATGTGGTTACCGGGGATTGAACTCAGGACTTTGCGCTTGTGCAGCAGGCGCTGGAACCACTGAGGTAAATCCCTGGCCCAAATTTTATTTCTTTTTAACTACTTCCTTGGTTGTCTGTCACTGACAGATCCTCGGTGTACAGCCAGCAGAGGCAGGCCTGATACCTTCTCTTACGTATTTGGGTGAGAAACAAACAACTGTAACATAGCAGTATCAGTATAATATTATTGCAAACTGTTACCAGGTACTGTTGCTCAGATATTTAAGCAGGGCTTATTTGATCTTGATACTTTAAATGCTTCTTAGGCTTGTGTGGCCTTTCATCTAACTCATATTTAAGTCATTGTTGTTCTTGTTAATCAAGTTTCTTAAGGAAGAAAGATACATCTCCAGAGACATATCGAAGGGTTTATCACAAGTTTTTATTTTTATTTTATTTTTTTGAGACAGGGTCTCGCTTTGTAGTTCAGACTGGCCCTGAGCTTACTATGTAGCCCAGGTAAGCCTCAGACTCAGCAATCCTCCTGTCTCTGCCTCCTGCGTGCTGGGATGAGAGGCGTGAGCCACCATGCCCAGCACTGTGGTATGTGGTATTGATTGCTGGTGGGCATGAGTCACCACGCCCAGCATTGTATGTGGTTACCGGGATCCAACTCAGGACCTTGTGCACTTGTGAGGCAGGCGCCGGAACCACAGAGCTAAAACTCTGGCCCGTAAGTTTTTATTTTTTATTCTTTTTGAAAACCAAGAATCTTTTGTATCTTTTAAGTGACCAGAACAGCAAAACCCTAAGAATTTGATTATCCTGAAAGTTTATCTGTAAAATTGAAGACTTGCCTATTGGTCTTTTATCATTCAACCTGGAGCAACATACAGAATGAGTAATGCTTTGCTGGGCATGGTGGTGCATGGCTGTAATCTCAGCACTTGGGAGGCAGAGGCAGGAGGATCTCCATGAGTTCAAGGTTAGCCTGAGCTGTATAGTTCAGGGCTGGGCTGAGCTACATAGTGACAGTCTCCCATCCCGACCCCTACCCCTGTCTGGCAGAAAAAAAGAATGAGTGATACCTTTCTTCTACATCAGGCAAGGATTTCAATTTATGAGCCTAAGAAAATTGTGCTTGGTCATTTGGTTTTTAATTAAATTATTTAAAAAAACAATGTTTTTAAAAATTTTGAGACAGGGTCTCGCAGTGTAGTTCAGGCTGTCCCTGAGCTCACTATGTAGCCCAGGCAAGCCTCCAACTCAGCAATCCTCCTTTCTCTGCCTCCTGAGTGTTGGGCATTGTTGTATGTGGTTACTGGGGATTGAACCAAGGACCCTGTTCTTGCTAGGCAGGTGCTAGAACCACTGAGCTAGATCTACAGCCCCTTAATTAAAATTCTTTATAGTCTTATTTGCGGGAAGTTCAAGTTACCTCAGGAGACAGTAGATAACAAATTAAAGGCTGTTTTCAGGTGTATTTCCTTCTAAAATTCCAGTCTTGCTTTTAAACTTGATTTCATTCTTGTGAACGGTTGTTGTGCTAAGCCGGCTGCCAAGTTCTACTTGTGATACAGAGTTTCTCCTTGGCAGCTGCTCCAGCAGGGCCAGCTCGGAGATCTCCTCTGTTTTACAGGTGGAGTCTGTTCCTTTGACACAGACCATGCTCAGGAGCCACAGTGTCTCCTCCAGGAGCCAGTGAATCTTTGTTTTTTTTTGAGACAGGGTCTTGCTCTGTAGTTCAGGCTGGCCCTGAGCTCACTATGTAGCCCAGGCAAGCCTTGAACTCAGCAATCCTCCTGTCTCTGCCTCCC